>JANPWX010025381.1:0-12500 GCA_024734555.1 Trochalopteron elliotii | reverse complement strand
CGGCAGATTTATTTATTCTCCTCTGACCCCCTTGCCCTGCCGCTGAATCACTTGTTCTGAAACAGAAGCCAAAGGAAAATCCTGCAGCCACTTCCCTCCTGCATCCCGTGCTATCCATGTCATTTCACTCCTCGAGCATCCCCACGCCTCAGCCCCTTCCCGAAACTAATGATTCATTCTCTCCGTTTTATTTTCAAGCACAACAGTAGTTTAAATCACCTATTGTTGCCGTTGGACACCTTGGCTGTGTCACAGCAATCTTTGTTCATTGATCTATTTGGAGTGAAGCAGGATGTTAATGATGGCTTATCCTTTGTGGTGTAACAAGTACCTTTTACTAATCCAACACTGTAAAAATAATAATAAAAAAAAGTCCCCCTTTTCTCCCCCCACCTTCCTGCCAGCCCCTAAAACAATCCCAGGCAGCGAGGGCAGTGTGTTGCTTGGGCTAAGGCTGGGCTGTTAGCTAAATTAAGCCATTGTGACTCAAAATCCTCCTTTAATAAGGTTCATGCTGTCTACAACTTCATCATTTTCTGCTGAATGATAATTACTTTATTCAATCATGTTCAAGGTTTTAGTGAAAGCTAGCATTGATTGATTAACTTCAATTACCATGCTTACATTTGCATAGATAAAAACTGCTTTTCAATTTGTGAGTGGCACGCTGGTGGAAACCCGGCGCTGGTATTTGCATTTCAATGTGGATAGTGAAGAATAAAGGTGGGAGAGAGGTCTGATCAGTGCTAAGCCCTTTCTGCTTCAGTGCTCGAGCATTTTTCCATAAACACTCCTGTTATGATGTTGGTTTGCTCGCGGAGGGAAGCGGGAGCCTCCTGTTTACAAGGCTCCGTGACAATTCAGCAGCGCGGGGCCAGCAGAGCTGGGATCAGAGCACAGGTGCTGGGAATAACCCGGGGAAGTTGCTGTGAACCGTCCAGGGAAGTCCTTCCTTCACCAAAGGAGCTCCCGGAGTGTAAAGCCGGTGCAGCAGCCGCGGGGACAGCGCCGGCCCCTCCAGCCTCTGCTCCCCCAGGCTCTGATGGAAAGGCTGAGAGATGAGGAGAGTGAGCTCAGCCCCTGCTCTCCCCTTGCTCGGGGGATTTTCCTGCCGGAGCTCACCCCTGCCGCTGAGCCAGCACCGTGCTGGGCATCACTGCTCAGCCAAAACCAGCCACAAGCCACGTTCAGGTCGGGTTTGTGCCCAGGCGTCCCGTCCTGCTGCTGTCACCAGAAATGAGGGGGGACACCCTTTTTCCCGTGGCCCAGTGTGTCAGCTCAGGCTTCTCCAGGTGTCACCCACTCCTCCAGCCCTGCCCACGCTGCCCCGAGGGTCTGAGCCCAGGGCCAGGGGAGCAGGTGCTGGTTAAAATCGAGGTGGAGACCTGTGCACATCACTCACCCCAGGGCAGGGACAGGGACATGGGGCTTGGCAGGATTCCTGTCCCAGGCAGGACCATCAGTTCTGTGCAAATCTTCAGAACTGGCTTTAAAAGTGCTCCATAGAATCCCAAAATAGTTTGGGTTGGAAGGAACCTTAAAACCCCTCTCATTCCACCTCATTCCACTAGGAACTCATCCCTTCAGTTCCCAGACCTGAGAGAGCTTTTGGCAGAAGGGCAGCTCAGGGCTTGGGAAGTTTGCTTTGGTTTTCTCTTTATTTGATAGAAGAAAAG
This sequence comes from Trochalopteron elliotii, assembly GCA_024734555.1. Classification (NCBI taxonomy): domain Eukaryota; kingdom Metazoa; phylum Chordata; class Aves; order Passeriformes; family Leiothrichidae; genus Trochalopteron; species Trochalopteron elliotii. The sequence goes on along the minus strand of JANPWX010025381.1, from coordinate 10,824 downwards.
GAACTGATTTAATGATTTCCCTTAGATCTTCTCTGATTTATACCCAAATATAACAAAGAAATTAAAAAAAAAAAAAAAAAAACCAACTGAAAAATTAAACAACGTACTGCTCTCTCCAAAGGTGGAGAGCTCTTGGCAGGGGATGGACACATTGACACCAACCCTGTACCAAACTTGGTCCCAGCAGCCCAAAGGAATTGCTAAAACCTTTCTTTTGCTTAGGTAACTTTTTTAAGTGGCTCCCCTGCTCTGTGTCACAGCTCAGGAGGTTTAAAAATATTTCACACGGGAAAAGAGATGAGCAAGGGAAGCAGGCCTGGGACTGCAGTCTGTAATTAACATTTGTGGTGAATGGACTTGGATGGGGAGCTCTGGAATGTTCAAAACGAACTCAGGAAAAAACCCTTCTTGTTTCCTTTAATTCACTGCTCTGGGTGAGTGCTGGGGCTGTGCTGGGGCCTGGGGCAGGGGGAAGCTGGACACAGCCCTGCTGGTGCTGTTTGTCCCTGAAATGTTTGGTTCCAGCCCCTCAGGACGAGCAGACAGACAAAACTCGGGTGGTTCCAGACCCCACCACTCCACAATGGGAACTCATCCGTTTGTTTTCCAGATCCTAATGCAACGGTTGCCATAAGAACACAAATTATGTGTACATTTTAATGCATCTATGCTTCATAATTATGCATGGTTGTGTGCTGTTATAATTGACATAAAATATAAAACAGGTCAAAGAGCAGCTATTAAAACTATTTTTCATTTTGCTTCCTGACAGCTCCCGACATCAATGCCGACTGCATTTAATAGGACCATACAGGGAATGCAAAGATAGTTATATAATTTCAGCCATATTAAAGCCTCCACAACTTGCAACCTAATTATTTCCTGCAGTGTCTTGTTGTGAGCTGCATTACTTTATTTGGAATGTGTTCAGTTTAAGATTAAACAACTGGGCTACATTAAATTAGCATGAAGGGGGAAAATCATAAAACTTTTGGATGCATTTCATAGGGGTCGCTCTGTTAGGTTAAGAATTATCCCAGGAGCAATGATTTTCTGCCACTGGAGATAAAAAACAACGTTAGAATTGTGCTAATTCCATGCAGTTATTTTAATCACTGAAGTAAATTCTACCAAAGGGCTAAATTGTAGCTGTACCCTCTCTCTGATCACAGAATGTCAGAGAGAATAAAAGGAAATTGAATAAAAGTCGATGAATTTGTAAGATCATAGAATACCCCAGACTGGGTTGGGTTGAAGGGGACCTTAAAGCTCATCCAGTGCCACCCCTGCGATGGGCAGGGACACTGGGACACTGTCCCAGGTTGTTCCAAACCCCGTCCAGCCTGGCCTGGATATCCCTCCTCTTGGCCATGGCTGCATGAAGACCAAGAACAGAGCCCAGACCACCTGGTTTCACCCATTATTGGTCATGCTTTCATTCTGGGCTGGCTGAGGGCTCCCAGTCCCCTGTGGGAGGTTGGGTTTCCCTTGGAACCTGTGCAAGTCTGTATTTTTTAATAAATCCTTTTAAAATTAGGTTTGATGGGGAAGTCTGCTGTGGGCTGAGAGCTGCCCCTGGTGATGTTCATGTGGGCACTGCTGCCTCCTGCCCCAGAGCCTGTGCCCACCCCATCTGTGCCAGCCAGGACCAGACCCCCAGAGCGTGGGGTGGGTCACAGGGAACACCCAGAGCTGTAACCCACAAGGGTCACCAAGTTCCTGTCCCTGCACAGACACCCCAACACTCCCCACACCAGAGCCTTCCCTGCAGACACCCCAGAGCGTGGGGTGGGTCACAGGGAATACCCAGAACTGCAAGGGACCCACAAGGGTCACCGAGTTCCTGTCCCTGCACAGACACCCCAACACTCCCCACACCAGAGCCTTCCCTGGGCCCTGGAGGAGATGAGCATGAATCATCAGAGTGGGAGTTGTGCTGTGTGGGGGCAGGAGGCAGCAGACACCAGCACCATCCTGGCAGAGGTTCCTGGCCCTGCTGCACCCCCAGGGCTCAATGCCACAGTGCTGGGAGCACCTGATGGATACTGACCCCCCCGTGCCTCCCCAGCCCAGGCCAGGCAGAGATGGGATGTTTCAGGAGGGTGGTAATGGCCTGGAGAGGCTCTTTCTGTTCTAGGTGGCTGCCTCAGGTCCAGCTCAGGGGTAGAGGCTGAAAGTGATTGCCCAATTTGTGGGGAATGAGGAATAAGTGCAATCCAATTTCCCGAGGTAGAGGCAGCCCCATCCCAGAGAGAAGCATCATAAATGGCCCTTGTTAGAGCTGGGCAGGGAGGGCCAGGGCTCAGGGCTGCAGCCCAGGCTCAGCTGATTGAGTGTGTTGGCTGTGGAGCATGGAAAGGTCTGTGCCTGTCCTTCCATCTCTCTTTCACAGACCAAAGGTCTTCTCTTCCCAGGAGAGATCTGTTGTGTCCCTCTGTTACTGCCTCCGTTTGCATTTGGGTTCTTGCTCCTGATGATTTGCCTTTCCATGGCTGTTTTCACAAGACATTCTCCATTTGCACTTTTCCCAGAAAATAGTGATGAGCCCCAGAGTCACTGGTTTCCCAGATCCAGAGCAGGTTGCCTCTCTCTTGCCAATGCTGAGGCTCTTCCCAAGGTCTGTGAAACTCACAAAATTATTTAATTTGGAAAAGCCCTCCCAGATCATGGAGTCCAAGCTGTGCCCATGCCAACCTTGTCCCCAGCCCAGAGCTCTGAGTGCCACCTCCAGGAATTGCTGGGACACCTCCAGGGATGGGCACTCCAAACCTCCCTGGGCAGCCCCTGAGCACCTTTTCCATGGGGAAATTCCTGCTGCTGTCCACCCTGAGCTCCCCTGGCCCAGTTCCCTCTCCTCCTGTCCCTGTTCCCTGGGGGCAGAGCCTCCCCTGGCTGTCCCCTCCTTTCCAGAGCCTTTTCCAGCAGTGCCCCATTTGCTGCCCTGGAATCAGGAGACTGAGCCCAGCTAAGCCAGCCCAGAGGCTGCTGATAATCTGGGCTTTGGCTTTTCCATCCTCAAGCACAGCTTCACACTGCCAACCCTCTGAAGTGAAGATGGAGCAGCACATAAAAGCTTCGGATTCCATTAGTGTAAAATGTTTCAGGAAAGTGTTGAGCTGGGTAATTACCTTAATCCAATCCAATAGTTGGTCACAGCACACATCAGATGAGCATCCAGAGCCAGATTTGAACACGCAGTCAACCCGAACAGAATTAGCTCAGCAATAGTGGCCCCCATTCCTTAATTAGTTCTCTGTGACAAGAACAGTTAATGTTTGCCAAAGTCAAGTGCAAATTCCACAAGTGACACAGTTTGGGGAGGCTTGGGAGGGTGCCCCGAGCCCGGGGCAGACCCTGCTGGCACAGGCAGCAGCAGGGGCTGCTCTCACTGAGCCCTCTCAGGGTCCCCTTAAACTTCTACAGCCCCACAATAAAAAGTAATGGTATGATTAACTCCACAGTAATAACCCATTGCATTCAAAATACACATTTAACTCTAATTCTCATTGAACTACACAGAAGCTGAAAATATAATGGCCTTTCCCAGGCAGCTGACGGCACAGTTTAGTGCTCTGTAATTGGCTCCCTTGGCTTATCTTGGGTTAATAAAGTAGATGGGATTCATGAAAAAGCACCGTGGTCACTTAGCAATTGTTTAATTTCTGTAAGGCTGTTTTTTGGGTTAGAAAATGATTGTTTCCCAGTAGTGTTAAATATTTATGGGATGCAATTGAGACGCCTGGCGCAGGGCACGCTTCTGTTATGCTCACAAATCAATAAGTTACTGAAAAAATGGAAATACTAAATATCATTTCAAGTGTAAAAGACACTTCTCAGCCTACAGAACATCTGTGTCACTGAGGTTTTGTGCTGCTGCAGAGGATGTACAAATACCTTGGCCCAAAGATCATGACCTTGCTGTCATTTGGGTTGGCCCCTCTGTGCTGGCTGGGACAGACAGGTAAAACCTTGAGCTCTCTTGAGAAACTGCCCTGGCTCCTTGGACACCTGGGAAGAGAGAACAGCAGCACCAGGAATTGCCTCCACACAGGGCTGGAACCTGTCCTGGTGGAAGCTGTCGTGTCCCAGCAGATGATACTGCCCTGACACAAGGAAAGATTTCAAGAGTTTTCACCCTGGGATATCACACACTTCTATTTCAACCACACACCCATAATTTCAGTTCTATCACTCAGTTTTGGAAGCCTCTTCCAAGGCCTCGGGTGCAGTGTTTGCTTGGGGGTCAGTGCCTGTCAGCAGAGAAAGCCTGGAATTCTCAGTGCCCAGGGCTCCAGCAGTGCACCTTCTTTAAAAAAAAAAAGAAAAAAACACCAAAACTTCTAGAACTGGGTATTTTGAGCAAGACAGTAAATGTCACAGGAAAAGGGAAAACTTCTGGGACGTGTGTAGGAGAGTTAAATTTAATTTGTGCCATCTCCACTATTCTCAGGGTTTTCCAGCTTTCAGAGAAATCAGGTGAAATCCAGCCCGGGGCATGGTGGGCTGCCAGGAGAGGAGCTGTGGGGAGGTGACGGGGCTGGGTTGGGGATGGAGCTGGTTTGGGGTTGGGTTAAATTGGGTCAGGCTCAGGGTTGGCTTGGGTGCCTTTTGGGCTGGGCTGTGTGGGAACTGAAAAAGTAGAGGACTTTCACAGCATTGTAATAAGCATTAAAATATCTGGAGCATAGAAAGTTTCTAAGCTGCAAAAAATATAGAACAAGCAACTATTTTGTGCTCTAAGGTGTACGTGTAGCATTTATTCATTGGCTTAAGCAGACACTTGTAAGCTTTTAGCAACAGCCTATTGGCTAAAAAACTTTTTAAAGGCTTCAGAACAAAGAAAACTTTGGCTTCTGTTGTTGTGGTGTGAATTTTACCATCTTTTATGTCTCCACCTTCACTGAGAGTGGTAATGAAATAAAAAATTCGTGGAACTCCTCTCAGTCCCCCATCCCACCATTGGTGAAGAGATCCAGCAGGGCTGTGTGGGTTGCTGCACAGGGATGATGAGGAGCCACGGGCTGAGAGGGGCTGGAGATGAGATTGGAGCTTCACACACTTTGCAGGGCACAGGCAGCACCAGCCCCAGGGGTTTTCCCCTGGCACTGCAGCTTCAGATGGTTCTGCAGGGCAGCATCTTCCGTGTCCTGGGCAAGAGGTGAGGAGGGTGCCAAAAAGTGACCCAAAATCCCATCAGCCCTCTGACTGGGCCTTGCAAAGAAGTGACCACACCTCAGGCTGGTGCCCAGGAATGGGCACCCTCTGGGGGCAGGAGCTGATCACTTTTATCCCAGGTTTTCCCAACCTCTGGTGCCCTGGCAGCTGTGACACATCTCTGCCTGGCTCTGCTCCTGTGCTGGGGGTTTGTGTAAGCAGGCTGTGACTGTCACATGTCCCCAGTGACAGGCTGTCACCTTCAGCCTGTGGGCTAGAGTCATATGGAGTTCACTTCTGCCTTTTCCAGCCTCGCTGCTCTCACTTCCCTCACTGACACTGGGCCTGGGGGCAAGAGGAAAACCCCACAGCACTGCCACCAACACCAGCGACCTCCCCGTCCCTGTCCCCACTTCTCCATCAGCCCTGTGGGGACAGCAGAGAGGAAAATCCCCTCCAGGGAACCCAAACTTTGCTGCTCTCTTTGGGTGTGTCCATGGCAGAGCACCCTGCAGGGACATTGCTGGTGACAAAGACAGGCAGTTGTTCCCAGAGGTGAAGAATGCCCAGGGAATGGTGGAGTCCCCATCCCTGGAGGTGTCCAAGGAATTCCTGGACACTGCACTCAGTACTCTGGGCTGGGGACAAAGTGGGGACTGGTCACAGCTTGGATTCAATGGCCTTGGAGGGTTTTCCAGCCTCAGTGATCCTGTGCAAGGTCACTCATGCTGGTCAGGTTTTAACACACCCACGTGAGGTCAGTGGTGCCAAGCAGCAGCCCATGGCCCCCCCATGCTGGCAGTGTGACCCCTGTGTCCCCAGCCTGGTGTCCTGCAGCAGGGCACAGCCCCAACAGCTCCTGCCTTTTGGGACACCTGACAAAGGCTCGAATATTAATAATGTAGTTAGCTATAAATTAGCAATGAAGGTTCTGATGGCAGGTCCTCCCCTCACGCCGTGGCTGCATCCAAAGATGTCGTGTGTGAACAGGTGACACTGTGAACCACAACCCTCTGAAAGGCAGAGGGGTGTAAGGCAGCACGAGCTGTGCCACTTGTGCTGGGAGACAGGGACATCAGTGGGGACCCACGTGGGGAAATATATAAAATATATAAATACATAAAGTCTCTGCACAGAACCAGCCATTGCTGGGGGTTCCAGTCTAGGGGTTTTGCTGTTCCAATAGACTCAAACTGTGCGTTGTTCTCAGCTAAAGGTGACTCTTGGATAAAGTTCCCAGGCCAGGCTGGAAGCAGAGGGGCTGGAGCAGCGCTGCCCGAGGGCAGGGCAGGCCCAGGAGGAGGGAAATTCCTGGCTGGAGCCCTGGAGGTGGGGATGGAGCGGCCAGGCAGAGTGGGGTCCGGCAGGGGCCGCACAGGGGACATTGTCCCCACGGCCACGGGGACACCCGCGGGCTCTGCCCAGCCACTGGTGCTGCCCTGTCACTGCAGCCCCCTCTGCTGCCTCTTATCATCCGTGCCCAGCCCACAGCGAGAACATGGGGAGTCCCAAAGCCCCTCCTTTCCCCCCTTATCGCTGCCATCCCAGCACCGAGGGGAGGCTGAAGGTCCCTGGACACCCCCGGGAGCTCTGGGATGATGATCAGAGCATCCCCAGCCCTGTCCCCTGCTGCCTCTGTGGTGCTGCCAGCCTGTCACTGTCCCCTCCTGCCCATCGCTGTCCCCTCCTGCCCACCACTGTCCCCTCCAGCCCATCACTGTCCCCTCCTGCCCATCGCTGTCCCCTCCTGCCCACCACTGTCCCCTCCTGCCCATCACTGTCCCCTGCTGCCCGCCACTGTCCCCTCTTGCCCATCACTGTCCCCTCTTGCCCATCACTGTCCCCTCCAGCCCACCACTGTCCCCTCTTGCCTACCACTGTCCCCTCCTGCCCATCACTGTCCCCTCCTGCCTCCCTACCCGCTGCCCCAGCAATGCCTCTCTGCTTTTTGTGCTCAGCTGGTTCAATTCCCATGTTTTCACAGTCCTCATCCTCTCTCCCACAAACCAAAAAAAATTATAAAAAGAGGAAACCCAGCATCTTATGGTTGTTTTCCCACAGCAAATCACTGGGGAGACACTTCCGAGCACTCTTGTCAAACACAATCTTGATTGCATTGCAGAGTGTCTGCAAGGTCTGCCCGGCGAGAAAAAATAGAATAATCTGATTTTGCCACAGCATTATAATAAAACAAATTCAGATGGAAACTCAACCTTCTTCCCACTGCCTCGTTTAATTCCCTTCTGTCCTGTCAACATTTATGTGCAAGTATTGTGAAAAGTTGTGGTGGGTGCAGATGACTCGTCGCTGCCTCAGCCCGGGTTTATTCCGGGAGTTTTCCGTGTGGTGCTGTCGGGAACCTCCTTCCCTTCCCTTCCCCTGGCAGGTGAGTGACAGCCGGTGACAAAGCGCTCCCGGCGCCTCCCCTGTGTTTGCTGCCCGTTGCCATGGCAGTGAGACTTCTCCACCAACAGCCATAAACAAACCGCATTCAAAAGAACAAAACCCAAACAATCCCTAATTAAATTAAAATCTGGCAGCAAAAATAATGTTTTCTCTCTGAATGTTGTATGGTTTCTCCTGTTGGCCGCGCCTGCCCTGACACTGCTGTCACCCATCCCTCAGCCTCAGCCTTTGGCTCTGTGACCCCTCAACCCCTTCTGATCACAATCTGCAGCTGCTGAGGAGGTATCAGGTTTTCTATAAATAAAATAAATTCTCTCTGCTTCTGGGTAACACACGAGAGGGAGAGAGGAAACAGCCTCAAGTTGTGCCAGGAGGTGTTCAGGTTGGATGTTGGGAAAAATTCCTTCACAGGAAGGGCTGTCCAGCCCTGGCACTGCCCCGGGCAGGGTGGGCCCCATCCCTGGAGGGATTGAAAACCCTGTGGATGTGGCACTTGGGGACGTGGCTCAGTGCTGGCCTTGGCAGAGGGTCTCAGAGGGCTTTTCCAACCCAAACCATTCCATGATTGTATCTGAGGGTCCCTGCAGCATCTCACTGCTGGCTGTGACCCCCTCCCTGTCCCTTCACCCTGGCCCAGGCTGGGAGCTCTGCCTCTGAAGATCATTAATCATAGATATAATTTAATGACAGCTGGGTCGTGTCCTGCTAACTAAGTACACCTTGTTTGCCTCAAAATGCTAATGGCTCCTCTGAATCATTAATGAGGGACAATTGGTACGGAGCCTAATAATCTTGTGTGGTCTAGTTACAGATTTATTCATAGGAACCCGAGTCCTTTGTCATGGTAAAAAGCAGCAGAATCAGGTTGTGCAGAGCAGCTCTCAGTGGCACCAGCCCAACACAGCAGCTCTGAGTGTGTGCACATCAGAACAGCTGGGGCACAGCTTTCCTGGAAAAACATGAGATCCCTGTCCACATCTCCTGGTGTGGGTTAGACCACACTTTTGTCTCCAGGTCATCCCGTTGTTTCAATGAGAATATTGGAGAAATCACCTATTTTTCAGTGTGGAAAGAGTTTGTGCCGTGGTGGCCATTGCTGTGTCAGGGACATCTCCTGCAGAGGGGCTCAGGACATGGGAGCCCCATGGCAGTGCCAGGGGGTCTGGCCCAGGGAAGCCTCTGCAGCTCCTGGAGGGGCTGTCCCTTCTCTGCAGGGAATATTGGCAAAGTTTGAAAGGTTGGACTCTGATTTTAGATGTCTTCTCCACTGGTGGGAGACGCTCCGTGTGGAGGGTCCTGGCCTGGACTGGCCCTGGCAGAGCCCGAGACTGAGCTCCATCTGTGTCAGCCCAGCACTGCAGGAAACCTTCCCCTGCCCTGGAGATGCTCCCCAAAACCTTCCCCTGTACTCTGGAGCTGCTTGCAAACCTCCCCCTGCCCTGGAGCTGATTTCCAAACCTTCCCCTGCCCCCAGAGCTTCTTCCCAAAACCTTCCCCTGCCCCCAGAGCTGCTTCCCAAAACCTTCCCCTGCCCCAGAGCTGCTTCCCAAACCTTCCCCTGCCCCAGAGCTGCTCCCCAAAACCTTCCCCTGCCCTGGAGTCCTGCCCAAGGTGTATCTCAAAGGCCTTTTAATAAATATCTACTTTATTCTCCAGCTCTGCCCAGTCTCTGCTCCAGCTCAGCCTCCCCAAGGCATCAGGCTGGCAGGGCAGGTGGGCTGCAGAGGCAAACAGCTGGGACTTTAGAGGGGATTGCAGTATCCATGTGGCACTTTTGTCACAAGAATTCAGATATCTGATAGCTAAACCTGCTGGCACAGATTTAGAAATCCAAATGAATGGCAATAATCTTATTAAAGGACCTTTTCATCTCCTTTGAGCTCTGACTTTGTAGAGGCAGAAGTTGAGCAGCCAGGTCAGGTTTGACCCTTGCCCTTCTTCAGTACTCCCAGCTGGGAAAGGGCCTGGGGATGGAGAAACCAGCTTTTACTGGGCTTTTACTGGGCTTTTACTGGATTTTTTTCTTCATGTACAAACATCTCTCTCTGGGGTTGGCTGAACATTCCATCCATGGAATAGCTGAAATCCTTCTGCTTTATGTTTTCTCCTTTCTCATATTTGCCCTCAGCTGAATTTGACAAGTAGTTGGCAAATAATTTTGGCTGGTGGAAATTTTCCTTTTCACCAGCGAATCCATCCTCCTGCAAAACTGCTCAATGCTCCTGCCAGTCTCTCTTTCCAGGATCAGTTTTCCTGTCTTACCTGGCCAGAGTTCAGAGGAGTGTCCATCCAGCCCAGGGCTGAATTTCTGTGTTTTCACTGAGGTGAAAAGAGCAGACATGGTTTTCCAGGGAGGCTGAGCTGGGGCTGAGGCTCTGCTGAGCTAAATGAATGCTCAGGAAAACCAGTGAATAGGAAAATAATGGAGTGATCCAGGATTTATAGCACATCTTAGAAACATCTCAATAAATTGCAGGATCCTCTCTACATCAAGGATGAAGTGTTTCAAGGAATCTGACGTAGAAATCATGTTCTTAAAAATCTGCTGTTTCTCTAAATAATCAAAATTCTTCTTTTTTAATTATGCAAATTAAAGTTGCTGAGGAACAATTGCTTGATTAGACCAGTTGGTACTGACCTAATAAATTATTTTGAATATTTTTCACAGGAAATTGATTTAATTGAAGCTTTTGTTAGCCCCTGCAAATGCACTCGGTTCATGCCAGAGCACCCAGGAATTTATAAATGGGCTCGGAATGTTGTTCAGGCACCAGAAAATAAACCTCCGAGCTATTTACTACCTCCATGATATATAAAGTTTGCAGTTTTGATTTTGTGTGATTATGTTCAGCAATGGTGACCTTTAGAGGCAACAATATTGAAGTGTAATGAGGAGATGTTTGATCACTGGTGTACAATGAGGAGTTGGCGTGACTTCTCCATTCCTTCCTGGAATCTGTGAAATCCAGCTGACAGGCTTTAACCTTTAGACTGCTGAGGGCTGGAAATGTGTAGGGATTTAGCCTGTTTATACACCAGGGTGGCTATATGAAATTTTATATCATTTCTGCCGTCGCTCCATGTGTGGGTATTGTAGGTTTAATAACAGCCACTGCTGGCCAATATTGTGCTGGGAAGGGGCTGGGTCTGTGTGCCAAGGGCAGGGGCTCTGCCCACCTCCTCCCTGGGATGTGCTGTGTCCTCACCTGGGCAGGGGCATCCCTGCATCCTCACCAGGCTGTGCCACAGAGCTCCCTGCCCATC
>JANPWX010025376.1:2576-13340 GCA_024734555.1 Trochalopteron elliotii | reverse complement strand
GGGGTGCGCTGCAGGGACGTGATTACTGGTGAGTGTGGGGTTTGTGGGGTTTGTGGGGCACATGGGGTGCACTGCAGGGACAACATCACAGGTGAGTATGGGGTACATGGGGTTTGTGGGGTGTATGGGGTCTGCAGGGTTATGGGGTCTGCGGGGTGTGCTGCAGGGATGTGCTCACAGTGAGTGAGGTCTGTGGGGTGTGCAGTGCAGGGATGTGTGCACGGGTGAGTGTGGGGTGCATGGGGTCTGTGGGGTGTGCACTGCAGGGGACAGTGACACCCTGGGATAACCTGGGAGGGAGGAGCAGGGCCACTGCCATTTGCAAACAGCCCTGAACCCGCACAGGAGCCATCTTCCTGGGCCGTGCCGTTAGTGTCACTCAGCTTCCACTTGTGTCACATTTCTCACTCAAACCCCAGTGTTTTGGCAGGCCAGACTGAGCTTTCCATCCCAGCCCTTCTGTCAAGCAAAGATGACATTGTAAAAGGCTCCGTGTTGTACAGTAGTAATCCCATTTACTGACTCTGTGGGCTGAGACTGAAATCTCTCTTCTTGAGAGGCAGATTTCAGCTGAGCAACTTCCACCCCGCCTGCCTCTCTTCTGCCCTTACAGATAAACTGGAATTCCACTCTAAAACATTTTCTCTCCAATCTGGTGTTGGGTGCACACGCAGTTAATTTTTAGAAGCCATCCCAGCTGTTGTGTTCAGACACACAGGGTACACTTTACAGTAGGTTGACTTCATAGAGAGACGAATAACAAAGAGCATCGGTGAGCAGGAAACAAATGGTGTCTGTGATTGATACTGTTTTCTTTCCCAGGGAAGGAGTTCGATGTCAGAGCCAAGTGTGTTATCAATGCCACGGGACCCTTCACAGACTCAGTCCGCAAAATGGATGATCAGGAGGTGCCCAACATCTGTCAGCCCAGTGCAGGCGTGCACATCGTCATGCCTGGTTATTACAGGTGAGGCAGGGGAGCCTGCTGCCCGTGTAGCACCATTTGTAATCTCTGCTGCTGCTCCATAAATCAGCTGGGAGAGAGGCACCGCTGGCTGTGCAGCCCCTCGGAGTGCACAGTGTGATTCTGATTTTTATTTGTGGTTTTTAAAGAGGATCCTGGCGCTGTGCCGGCGAGGGGAACAATTTCATCTATTCAGAACAGGCTGAGGCCATGTAGCTTTTAGTTAGAGCTCCCCAAGGCAGGGCTCTGCTGAAGCAGAAGGTGTCTAGGCAGCACATCCCCAGGCTTGTGAAAGCACCTGTTTCAATGATGCCTTTGAGCTGAGTGTGCTGCTGCCTGGTCACCCCCTCAGGAAAACAAGGAGCATGTAAAACCTCCCAGAGAGGCTGCACCCTCATACAGAATCTCATGTCCTGTTAAATCATGGCATTACAGAGCACTCTGGGTTGGAAGGGTCTATAAAGATCACCTTGTTCCACTGCCTGCCTTTACATCTGAAACACCCTGTGCAGTGACTCTGGCAGGCTGTGGCTCTGCCCAGAGGAAACAGGAGTGCAGAAGCACAGAATAAGTGATAGAATGGGCAGGGTAATCAGTAATAACAATCACTATCACAAGCAGTAGAAGTAGCTCAAGGTGACACAAGCACATTTGCTGTGGTCCCAAGCCCACCCACCCACCCGTGGGAGTTTTGGTGGACAGGACATGCCCTCCCTGTTCCAGGAGGGGTTCCTGTGGCACTCTGCTCCCTGCAGCCTCCTGCTCCTCTCCCTGTTTGCTGTGCAAAGCCAAATCCCCTTCTCCCGAGCCAGCCTTGTCAGTCGGAACTCAAATATTACCTTTGGTTCCTGAAGTCATTAGCATCCTAATGGAAATTCCCCTTTATGGACTTAGCCCAGTTGTGTTGATACAGTGCCCTTGCAGTAATGCCTTCCACAGCCCCCTCAGAATGGGAATTCAGCCTTCCAGAGCACCAGGGGGTGTTTCTGCCAGAGCTGTCCCAACAGGACACCACCACACACTGTAAAATTGAGGCATTTTTGGCCTGGTGTAAAATCACCCCTGCATTCTCTTCTGGTCCTTTTTTTTCATTTTTGTATCTTTCTCCATGAAAAATGGTAAAATGACCTGATAGCTGCTTTAAAGGACTAAAAATGTGGAGAAATGGGCTGTAATCCCAGTTTCCTCATATGCCAGGAGAAGGATGGGTGTGATTAGCTTTATGGCCCTACACAAAAACATGGAAAGCTTTAAAACCTGGACTCACTTGGTAAATTCAAAGTAGAAGATGGCTGGATACACTTGAGGGCTCTGATTTATTTATTCTGTAATAACCCAATAATTTTAATTGGAAATGTGGAGAATTCTTGTTCTCCATGTTCCCCGGTGTATGTCAGCATGTGGGCATTACTTTCCTTGGAAAATAGTATCTGCCCACACACTGCCTCCACAGCACAGCTGATAAGATAAAACTGCACTGAATTTCCTTGGAGTGGGATAGCTGAGAGCAGGGAACTGTCTGCTAAATAGAAAACACTCGTGGGATTTAATCTTGGTTGTATCAGGCCTTCCTTCTCCTGGTGCCAAGGAACACTGCTCAGCACAGGAAGGTTGGCATTTCACCATGTCCACGTGTGCCCTGGGAATGTGTTACAGGATTCTGGCCCACAGTCACACATATTAATTTATTTTTTTAACATCTAGAGGGTTTTAGTTATAAATATAGTCAAGATTTTGTAAAACTAATGTTAACCTAATGCATTCACTTCCCATGGGTTTCTTACTCACTGATGTCCTTCATTAATAGTCCCAGAATTCCTCCCCTCGTTAATTAGGCTTCCTGCCTGGAATGTGTCTGTGAAGGACAGGCTTTTTCCTCCTCTTCTGACCAATTTCAGATGTTGCTGGAATTTTCCTCTCTGCTCTGCATTCCACATTCTAGATAAACTTGCCTGTTGCACCTTACTTCTTCTCTATGGAGAGTCACTTTTTATCCTTCTTTAACTGTGTTTGTGGTGCTTTGGTCAAATGCTTCTTCGAGTGAAGACCTTCCATGGATCCAAGACCTTCCATGGTTCTCCCAGACCTTTTACCTCTACATTTCTCTGTAAAGGCAACGCTTTATGCTTCAGGTTGTAGTTCCCAATCCTGAGTTTGCCCATTTTAGCCATCTTTAAAGAGAAATCTGACCACGGCTGCATGGCTCTTACCTCCTTCTCCCATCCATGGTGGAATCGTAGGAATTTCTGCCTCATAAAACCACGTTGTTCCAGAGGTATTCCTGGTGTGCAGCAGCACCACTCTTGAGGCCTCAGGAAGGCCAGTGTTTGGGTGTTAAGATGCTTCTTTCTGATGCAAACCACCTTATTTTGCATTTGTTTGGGTGGTTCTTTAGTTATTTAAATAAGCTGGAACAAGCATGGCAAAGGGCATGGAGAGAGAGCTTCCCAGGATAGCTGGTATCAGTGATTCAGTAAATAATTGGCATATGGAGAACAGTTTCAGCCTTTCTCAGCACTTGCTGTGCGGTCTAAAACACTTCAGTCCAGAGGGGCTGTGGGGAAACTTAGTTTAAAGTCTTTGCTTGTTTCCCTTCCTTCTTTTTAACAGTTTTTATGAAATCACATAAAAAAAATTTCATACTTTGAAGAAAATGTCCATAAAGTTTCTGAATTCTGATACTGTATATTAAACCCCTGATTTCCTCTGTCTCTAAATCAACAGCGTTTTCATTTTAAAAAGTAATCATTTGTCTGAGGTGATTTACCTTTCCCAAACCTGTGTTGACTTCCCCTATTAGATTGTACCTCTGCCACCATATGCCTAAGCTGTCTATAAATATCAGCTAAAATGGGTCTAATATACATGCTAGCTATGAAATTCTCAGCCTCTCTCCCAGCCTTGCCAGATATTGCCAACTCCCCTTCAGTAATCACTTCAGACTTCCTAAAAATGCAATTTGCAGCGATCCAGCTTGAATAGGGAAATCCCACCCAAGCAGGTCTTTGCCTTCAGACACTGCCTTAGGGTTTGAGTCCACTGAATAATTCCCCTCTGAAGTCCCTAACTGCCACCTAAATCTGCATCTCGTGCCCTCCTGTACCTCAGGGGCACAGCTGAAGAGCCCCGACCTGACTGCACACGTCTGTAAAGGGAGTTGCAGCACCTTCAATGAAAGTTAGCATCAGTCCTTGAAGTAAAAATGATCAAAAAAAGGGGCAGTTCAGTGTTTTCCTACATAAAAGCTGTTTGCTTTGAAGTGTTTATAAAAGCCTTTTGTCTTCTGAAATACGAGCAGATCTTTTTAATAAGCCATGAGGAGGCAGTGGGTTTGTACCTGTGGATATCTTTCTTACATTACACCAGAAAAACCTGATACATGAATTAAAATCTTCTATCCAAAGCAGTTTTTTGTCCTTGTATTGGGTCATTCTGTTGTAGCACTGGCAGAAGTAATGAATAATGCCTGAGTTGCCTTTTTTCCTCAAAGCACAGTTCCCCATTCAGGGCCACAGAGCTGGAAGCACTCAGAGCACGTTCCTTGGTCCAAATCCCTCGGGAGTCTGTGGGTGTTCCTTCCTGCTGAAGTGGCAGGTGGTGACAAACTCAGGCTTAGTGTCACTGGAAGGATATTCCTTAAATGTCTCCATTTCTCTTCTTTATTCTCTTTCTCCTCTCAGTCACCACCCCTCACCCCTCCTGCTCCACCTTTACTGTGGAGGCAGATTGGAGGAATCACTGTGATTTTATGGCATTAAAACATCCACGGGCCTCGTTTCCCCAAACTTCTGGGACATCATGTCTTGGCCACATGTGAAATCCATTATTTGTTCATTAATTAACTCCTTTACCTGAGAACAGGTGTCGTGTCCCAGTCCTTACCTGGGTGCTGGGGGTGCAGGGACAGACCCCATGTGTCACCAGCCTGTTCCCATTCTGAGCCAGGCCCCTCCTCTCTTCCAGCCCTGACAACATGGGGCTGCTGGACCCGGCCACCAGCGATGGCAGAGTCATCTTCTTCCTGCCCTGGGAGAAGATGACCATCGCAGGGACCACGGACAGCCCCACGGATGTCACCTCACACCCCATCCCCACCGAGGAGGACATCAACTTCATCCTCAGCGAAGTGCGCAACTACCTGGGCCCGGATGTGGAAGGTACCCCCGGGGAATCCTGCCCTGGGGAGGGCTGGGGGCATTCCAGCCTGGGGCTGTGCTGCTGCCTGAGCTTGTGTGTGACTGGCAGCTGTGGTTGTTGTCATCTGGGTGTTTGGAACCCGTCAGCATGAGCTGTACAGTGCTGCTGTTCCACACCATCCAGTCCCAGCACTAACCACTGACACGTCCCCGAGCGCCACATCCACTTGTTTTTTGGCCACCTCCAGGGAGGGTGACCCCACCACTGCCCTGGGCAGCCTTCTCTGCTCCAGAGAGAGGGTTTGGTTTATTTCAATTATTCTGTGGAAGCATTTGTACTGCTGCATTTCTGCTGCAGCATTAAAATAAATCTGAAAGGCCCTCAGGCAGGAACATCGTAACATACTTCACAGGTTTAGGAAAAACTGCTGTTTGGAGATGGGAAATGCTCCATTCCTTGTTTCCTGAAGTGCAGAGTTGATGTCTGCATGTTGTGTGAAGTTCTGAAAGTGTCCAGGGAAGCTCCTGTTGAGTGTCTGGAGCAGCAGTTGGTGTTGGAAGTGCAGGAGACCAGGGAGGGAGATGGGAATGTGAATGGGACAGAGATTGGATGGGATATTGGGAAGAGATCGTCTCCTGTGAGGGTGGGAAGGCCCAGATAACCTGTGGCTGCCCCTGGATCCCTGGCAGTGCCCAAGGCCAGGTTGGACACTGAGGCTTGGAGCAGCCTGGGACAGTGGGAGGTGTCCCTGCCCTGGCAGGGGTGGGATGGGATGAGCTTTAAGGTCTGTCCCAAGCCAGGCCATTCTGTGGTTTCCCACACATTTTCCAGCAGCACATTCGGAGCTGTTCAGTCTCTCTGGCTCAGCCCAGCTGGGCCTGTGCTGGTTTTCCTGTGCAATTACAGTTTATAGATGGCTGGAGCTGAAATAACAACGGCACTGCCCATATCAACCCTGCACAGCCCTGCCTCTGCTGCCAGAGCCAGTGCCAGGGTTATCAACTTCCACAGGCTTGGACACCTTCCAGCTGCTTAATTACAGCGTCACGCGTGCTGCTTTCTGTAGTTTCATTAGTTTATAACCCTAATACAGGATCTTGTGGCTGTGATTAACACTTCATTTTGGCAGGTTAAACACGCTGGCAGAGCACCATTGATTTCGGAAATCTATTCCCTGTTCTTTGGGGGATGTTTTTTTACACCCTTTTAGTGATTTTTCAATTATCGGTCATTTGAAAGTTGTACTAAAAACATGTTCCAAAGACTTCAGTATAAAGCAAATTGGTAGCTGCACTTAGGGTGAAGGCTGGGGATAAAGACAACTTGTCAAGAGGAAATCTTGGAACAATAACCTTCAAGCTAGAGGAAAAGCTTAGAAGATCTGAAAAGAAATGTTACACTCACGTAACAAACTTTGTTTTGGTTTATAAAATGTAACATAAGGACTGTTCAGGTTCATTGGGAAGAACTTTCATGGAAAGGGGGGGTCAGGCTGGAGCTGCCCAGGGAGGTTTGGAGTCCCCATCCCTGGAGCTGCCCAGGGAACACCTGGAGGTGGCACTCAGTGCTCTGGGCTGGCGACAAGGTGGGCATTGGTACAAATTGGCCTCATGGCCTGGGAGGGCTTTTCCAGCCTCAGTGATGCTGGAATTCCATAGCCCAGCTTGTCCCCTGGCTCTGGGTGCTCTCCCCAGCTCTGGGGGTTGCTCAGGGCCGAGCAGGGTGTGGGGAGCACCCCAGGGCTGGCCCTGCCTCAGTGTGGCTCTCTGCACAGTGAGAAGAGGAGATGTGCTGGCAGCCTGGAGTGGCATCCGGCCCCTGGTGACCAACCCTGACTCCAAGGACACGCAGTCCCTGTCCCGGAACCACGTGGTGACCGTCAGTGACAGCGGCCTCATCACCGTCGCAGGTACTGGCACCCCTGCTGGCCTTCCCCCCGGTACTGCAGCAAAAACCTTCTTCCACGCTGATTCTTCAGCCCCTCTAACCAGAAACTGCCCTGTCAGTGGCAGCAGGACTGGCTTGGGGCAAGCCTGGCACGAATGATGTCATATATGAAACACACAGATATGTCTGTAGTGTGTAACTGTCCCAATAGGACACGAAATAAAGGTGCTTGACTCCAGTCAGGAGGCAGTAGAAATCAGAAGGTTTTATTTACAATTCATTCAGCCCTTTTATAACACACTGTGCTAAGAAGACACATTATTGGTCCATAGAGCTGACACCTCTCTGGCTAAGTAACAGAAATAGCAAACAACACCTGTTGTTACGGGAAAGGAATGTCCTTTACACAAGGTTGTTCTGGGAAAAAGAAAAACTGTTGAAAAGTTTTCCTTGGGAAGAGCTCAGCAATTCTCAGGCCCAGAAAATATGGGGCCCACATGTAAGCAGTGGTGTTCCCCCTGCTTTCCCCAAGTAAGGAGGGGTGTGTGTGTTCCCCAGGTGGGAAGTGGACCACGTACCGGGCCATGGCCCGGGACACCATCGACACGGCCATCCGTGAGCACAACCTGAAGGCAGGCTCCTGCCAAACCATGGGGCTGCAGCTCGAGGGGGCTCAGGACTGGAGCCCCACACTCTACATCAGACTGGTCCAAGACTATGGCCTTGAAAGTGAGGTGAGCCCTGGGTTCCTGTGATGGAGGGCTTTGGTCTAAATCAAACACCAGCAAAGGTCTGGTGAGCCCAATCGGAGCTGGGGCAGAGAGAGTTCTAACAGAAACAGAGTTAGTAATTGTTCCTCATCTTCCCCTTTTTCCTTCCTCCTAAACCTGACTGTTTCCTGCTTAAAAACACTCTGATTTGCCAGTCTGCCATCCCTGGAGTCCCCCACGAGCCATGCACCACCCATGATCTCAGTGTGGCAGAGGGCTGGTGTCAGTCCTGGTGGCACAGGCACAGTAGGGCACTGCTCCTCCAACCTCCACCACACAGGGTTTCCTCCCTCACTGTCACACTCCAGCACCCTTGGCAGCCTGTTTGTTATTGGGGTGAGGGAATGGTCAAGGAAAATGTGTCTTTCATGTGCTTTCAAAGCCTGCTGGGTTTGTTTTCATCCCCACAGGTGGCTCAGCACCTGGCTTCCACCTACGGGGGCAAGGCTTTTGAGGTGGCCAAAATAGCCCAGGTGACAGGGAAGAGGTGGCCCATTGTTGGGAAACGTCTGGTCTCTGAATTCCCTTACATTGAAGCTGAGGTATGTGGGAAAACCATGTCACCTGTTGTGATTCTGTCCTGGGGTCGTGGCTCTGTGAAACATCTCCTTGAGCCCTTTTCTTTGGGGGAGGCCAGGATTTTTTTCTGTGCCTGTACCTGGAGCACACTTTATGTTCATGTATCAATAGATACACACACTAATTTTTTAAAATATTAAAATAATTATAAAATATTTATAAAATATAATAATAATAATTAATAAATATAATAACGAAATATAAATATAAATAATAGATTTAAATAATAAATATAATAAATAAATAATATTGTTTAGCCATAATATATAGAAATAATATAAACTTATAATGGTTATAAAATATTTTTAATATATTAATGCAAAATTAAATATTTACATAGCACCTATATTTTACTTCATATACAAACATCTGATCCCGGGTGGATTCTGTAAAATGCTCCCAGGGAAAGGGAGCTTTCCCAGCCGTATCCCCGGGGTTTAGCAGGTGCTAAAGCTGCTCTGCCCCGCGGGCTGTGTGTGTTTGACGTGCACCGCCCCCGGCAGGTGGTGTACGGGGTTAAGGAGTACGCCCGCACCGCCGTGGACATCATCTCCCGCCGCACCCGCCTGGCCTTCCTCAACGTGCAGGCTGCCCACGAGGCCCTGCCCAGGATCGTGGACATCATGGGCAAGGAGCTCAACTGGTGTGAGCAGAAGAAGAAGGTACAAAGGGCCCTTTTTCAGCCGGGGCTGGTTTGTTCTGCCTGGGGAGTTTCCGTGTTAACGACCTCGGTTGAATAGAAAACTACAAGTGATGTTTTATCCCCGGGAGAATGAGTCACTTGGTGCCTTTCGTTCTAAAAACTTTATCAAATGGCTGTGAAATGGGTTGGGATCGGCCAGGGGCTGGAAGGGGAGGGGAAGGTCTGTATCCTGTTGCTCCCCAGCCTGAGGAATGAAAGCAGGCTTGGCATTGCTGTCCCATTCCTGTCAGTTATTTTGCTTCACTGACACTTTTCAACAGATCTGCCTCAGCAAAGGAGCTCCTGTAACCATAAAGAACCTGCCTGGTGTTGAGCTCCCTGATTTTTTTCCTGATTTTGGACAGCTGGATGAATCATCACACTAAGATATCAAGTGGGAGAGAAATGACATGTTGTAGGCTTGGCCTAAAAAGGCCATTTCTTCCTGAAAGGGGCAGACAGACTGTGTGTGACTGAAGGTGTGGATGGTCCTGAAAACATTTACACAGAAATTAGAAGTCTTTACTAGCCTGGATACATTTTTCCAAGAGTAAAAAGTGCCTAACTTCAACTTTTGGATACTTTTCAGCTGCCATCTGCTTAATTTTGGGACCTTAGAAAAGTACTGGTTAAGTGGAAAAAGCTAATAATAAAGTATAAAAAATAAATATTTGGGTAAGAACTTGCTCAGATCCCCATTTTTGTGTTTTCATTGCAGGAAGAGCTTGAAACCGCCAAAACATTTCTGTACTACGAGATGGGCTACAAAGTGAAAACAGATCAATTAACAGACAGCTCTGAGATCAGCCTGGTGCCTTCAGACATCGAGAGGTGAGTGAGGCAGCAGAGCTGCTGTGCTGCTGCCCCTGCAGCCCCCAGGCAGCCCTCACTGCCAGCCCCTCCCCGGCAGGTACAAGAAGAGGTTCCACATGTTTGACAAGGACAAGAAGGGCTTCATCACCATCGTGGACGTGCAGCGTGTGCTGCAGGTGAGCTGCCCTGTGCTCCTGACCCGTCTGGGGGGGATCCCTGTGGGGATTGGGGGTGCTGAGCCCCCTGTGCTGTGCTTGTTCCCTGCAGAGCATCAGCGTGCAGATCGACGAGAACACCCTGCACGAGATCCTCAACGAGGTGGATCTCAACAAGAACGGGCAGGTGGAGCTCAACGAGTTCCTGCAGGTACTGCTGCTCTTGGGTTTGAACAGCAGGGCTGGGTTCAAACTGCAAACACACAGCCAGGGAGTTCTTACCTTGCCTAGGGCTGGCGTGGACACCAGGGGACTCTCACCTGGGCCACACAGAGCCAGCCTCAAGCAGCTTGGAAATCAGTTTGGTTTGGTTTTTTTCCCAGTCAGACTCAAAGAACGGGTCCAATTTACAGAGTATGCCCCAGTCCAGACCTGAATTTGGCATTTTAAGCCCAGAAACGCTGTTTAAATATATTTGAAATGATACAGGTGTCCACTGGAAGGTGCATGGCACAGGTGTGCACACTGACATTATCCACAGCTGTTAAGGGTTGTTATAAAAATTAGTAAATATATATAAATATATATATAAACATATATTGGTTTTATATTTTTATATATATATTTATATATATAGCTGTCTTTATTTTTATAAATAGCTGGTTTTATTTTTATTTTTATTTACATTTATAGATAATAGCTATTTTTATAGCTGTTAAGGTTTGTTATAAAAAATGAATAAATATATAAAAAATATATATACATATATATATTAAT
>JANPWX010025375.1:2569-13329 GCA_024734555.1 Trochalopteron elliotii | reverse complement strand
GGGGTGCGCTGCAGGGACGTGATTACTGGTGAGTGTGGGGTTTGTGGGGTTTGTGGGGCACATGGGGTGCACTGCAGGGACAACATCACAGGTGAGTATGGGGTACATGGGGTTTGTGGGGTGTATGGGGTCTGCAGGGTTATGGGGTCTGCGGGGTGTGCTGCAGGGATGTGCTCACAGTGAGTGAGGTCTGTGGGGTGTGCAGTGCAGGGATGTGTGCACGGGTG
The DNA here is from genome assembly GCA_024734555.1 of Trochalopteron elliotii. Taxonomy (NCBI): domain Eukaryota; kingdom Metazoa; phylum Chordata; class Aves; order Passeriformes; family Leiothrichidae; genus Trochalopteron; species Trochalopteron elliotii. The sequence continues at coordinate 13,102 of JANPWX010025375.1, read as the reverse complement.
AGTGTGGGGTGCATGGGGTCTGTGGGGTGTGCACTGCAGGGGACAGTGACACCCTGGGATAACCTGGGAGGGAGGAGCAGGGTCACTGCCATTTGCAAACAGCCCTGAACCCGCACAGGAGCCATCTTCCTGGGCCGTACCGTTAGTGTCACTCAGCTTCCACTTGTGTCACATTTCTCACTCAAACCCCAGTGTTTTGGCAGGCCAGACTGAGCTTTCCATCCCAGCCCTTCTGTCAAGCAAAGATGACATTGTAAAAGGCTCCGTGTTGTACAGTAGTAATCCCATTTACTGACTCTGTGGGCTGAGACTGAAATCTCTCTTCTTGAGAGGCAGATTTCAGCTGAGCAACTTCCACCCCGCCTGCCTCTCTTCTGCCCTTACAGATAAGCTGGAATTCCACTCTAAAACATTTTCTCTCCAATCTGGTGTTGGGTGCACACGCAGTTAATTTTTAGAAGCCATCCCAGCTGTTGTGTTCAGACACGCAGGGTACACTTTACAGTAGGTTGACTTCATAGAGAGACGAATAACAAAGAGCATCGGTGAGCAGGAAACAAATGGTGTCTGTGATTGATACTGTTTTCTTTCCCAGGGAAGGAGTTCGATGTCAGAGCCAAGTGTGTTATCAATGCCACGGGACCCTTCACAGACTCAGTCCGCAAAATGGATGATCAGGAGGTGCCCAACATCTGTCAGCCCAGTGCAGGCGTGCACATCGTCATGCCTGGTTATTACAGGTGAGGCAGGGGAGCCTGCTGCCCGTGTAGCACCATTTGTAATCTCTGCTGCTGCTCCATAAATCAGCTGGGAGAGAGGCACCGCTGGCTGTGCAGCCCCTCGGAGTGCACAGTGTGATTCTGATTTTTATTTGTGGTTTTTAAAGAGGATCCTGGCGCTGTGCCGGCGAGGGGAACAATTTCATCTATTCAGAACAGGCTGAGGCCGTGTAGCTTTTAGTTAGAGCTCCCCAAGGCAGGGCTCTGCTGAAGCAGAAGGTGTTTAGGCAGCACATCCCCAGGCTTGTGAAAGCACCTGTTTCAATGATGCCTTTGAGCTGAGTGTGCTGCTGCCTGGTCACCCCCTCAGGAAAATAAGGAGCATGTAAAACCTCCCAGAGAGGCTGCACCCTCATACAGAATCTCATGTCCTGTTAAATCATGGCATTACAGAGCACTCTGGGTTGGAAGGGTCTATAAAGATCACCTTGTTCCACTGCCTGCCTTTACATCTGAAACACCCTGTGCAGTGACTCTGGCAGGCTGTGGCTCTGCCCAGAGGAAACAGGAGTGCAGAAGCACAGAATAAGTGTTAGAATGGGCAGGGTAATCAGTAATAACAATCACTATCACAAGCAGTAGAAGTAGCTCAAGGTGACACAAGCACATTTGCTGTGGTCCCAAGCCCACCCACCCACCCGTGGGAGTTTTGGTGGACAGGACGTGCCCTCCCTGTTCCAGGAGGGGTTCCTGTGGCACTCTGCTCCCTGCAGCCTCCTGCTCCTCTCCCTGTTTGCTGTGCAAAGCCAAATCCCCTTCTCCCGAGCCAGCCTTGTCAGTCGGAACTCAAATATTACCTTTGGTTCCTGAAGTCATTAGCATCCTAATGGAAATTCCCCTTTATGGACTTAGCCCAGTTGTGTTGATACAGTGCCCTTGCAGTAATGCCTTCCACAGCCCCCTCAGAATGGGAATTCAGCCTTCCAGAGCACCAGGGGGTGTTTCTGCCAGAGCTGTCCCAACAGGACACCACCACACACTGTAAAATTGAGGCATTTTTGGCCTGGTGTAAAATCACCCCTGCATTCTCTTCTGGTCCTTTTTTTTCGTTTTTGTATCTTTCTCCATGAAAAATGGTAAAATGACCTGATAGCTGCTTTAAAGGACTAAAAATGTGGAGAAATGGGCTGTAATCCCAGTTTCCTCATATGCCAGGAGAAGGATGGGTGTGATTAGCTTTATGGCCCTACACAAAAACATGGAAAGCTTTAAAACCTGGACTCACTTGGTAAATTCAAAGTAGAAGATGGCTGGATACACTTGAGGGTTCTGATTTATTTATTCTGTAATAACCCAATAATTTTAATTGGAAATGTGGAGAATTCTTGTTCTCCATGTTCCCCGGTGTATGTCAGCATGTGGGCATTACTTTCCTTGGAAAATAGTATCTGCCCACACACTGCCTCCACAGCACAGCTGATAAGATAAAACTGCACTGAATTTCCTTGGAGTGGGATAGCTGAGAGCAGGGAACTGTCTGCTAAATAGAAAACACTCGTGGGATTTAATCTTGGTTGTATCAGGCCTTCCTTCTCCTGGTGCCAAGGAACACTGCTCAGCACAGGAAGGTTGGCATTTCACCATGTCCACGTGTGCCCTGGGAATGTGTTACAGGATTCTGGCCCACAGTCACACATATTAATTTATTTTTTTAACATCTAGAGGGTTTTAGTTATAAATATAGTCAAGATTTTGTAAAACTAATGTTAACCTAATGCATTCACTTCCCATGGGTTTCTTACTCACTGATGTCCTTCATTAATAGTCCCAGAATTCCTCCCCTCGTTAATTAGGCTTCCTGCCTGGAATGTGTCTGTGAAGGACAGGCTTTTTCCTCCTCTTCTGACCAATTTCAGATGTTGCTGGAATTTTCCTCTCTGCTCTGCATTCCACATTCTAGGTAAACTTGCCTGTTGCACCTTACTTCTTCTCTATGGAGAGTCACTTTTTATCCTTCTTTAACTGTGTTTGTGGTGCTTTGGTCAAATGCTTCTTCGAGTGAAGACCTTCCATGGATCCAAGACCTTCCATGGATCTCCCAGACCTTTTACCTCTACATTTCTCTGTAAAGGCAACGCTTTATGCTTCAGGTTGTAGTTCCCAATCCTGAGTTTGCCCATTTTAGCCATCTTTAAAGAGAAATCTGACCACGGCTGCATGGCTCTTACCTCCTTCTCCCATCCATGGTGGAATCGTAGGAATTTCTGCCTCATAAAACCACGTTGTTCCAGAGGTATTCCTGGTGTGCAGCAGCACGACCCTTGAGGCCTCAGGAAGGCCAGTGTTTGGGTGTTAAGATGCTTCTTTCTGATGCAAACCACCTTATTTTGCATTTGTTTGGGTGGTTCTTTAGTTATTTAAATAAGCTGGAACAAGCATGGCAAAGGGCATGGAGAGAGAGCTTCCCAGGATAGCTGGTATCAGTGATTCAGTAAATAATTGGCATATGGAGAACAGTTTCAGCCTTTCTCAGCACTTGCTGTGCGGTCTAAAACACTTCAGTCCAGAGGGGCTGTGGGGAAACTTAGTTTGAAGTCTTTGCTTGTTTCCCTTCCTTCTTTTTAACAGTTTTTATGAAATCACATAAAAAATTTCATACTTGGAAGAAAATGTCCATAAAGTTTCTGAATTCTGATACTGTATATTAAACCCCTGATTTCCTCTGTCTCTAAATCAACAGCGTTTTCATTTTAAAAAGTAATCATTTGTCTGAGGTGATTTACCTTTCCCAAACCTGTGTTGACTTCCCCTATTAGATTGTACCTCTGCCACCATATGCCTAAGCTGTCTATAAATATCAGCTAAAATGGGTCTAATATACATGCTAGCTATGAAATTCTCAGCCTCTCTCCCAGCCTTGCCAGATATTGCCAACTTCCCTTCAGTAATCACTTCAGACTTCCTAAAAATGCAATTTGCAGCGATCCAGCTTGAATAGGGAAATCCCACCCAAGCAGGTCTTTGCCTTCAGACACTGCCTTAGGGTTTGAGTCCACTGAATAATTCCCCTCTGAAGTCCCTAACTGCCACCTAAATCTGCATCTCGTGCCCTCCTGTATCTCAGGGGCACAGCTGAAGAGCCCCGACCTGACTGCACACGTCTGTAAAGGGAGTTGCAGCACCTTCAATGAAAGTTAGCATCAGTCCTTGAAGTAAAAATGATCCAAAAAAGGGGCAGTTCAGTGTTTTCCTACATAAAAGCTGTTTGCTTTGAAGTGTTTATAAAAGCCTTTTGTCTTCTGAAATACGAGCAGATCTTTTTAATAAGCCATGAGGAGGCAGTGGGTTTGTACCTGTGGATATCTTTCTTACATTACACCAGAAAAACCTGATACATGAATTAAAATCTTCTATCCAAAGCAGTTTTTTGTCCTTGTATTGGATCATTCTGTTGTAGCACTGGCAGAAGTAATGAATAATGCCTGAGTTGCCTTTTTTCCTCAAAGCACAGTTCCCCATTCAGGGCCACAGAGCTGGAAGCACTCAGAGCACGTTCCTTGGTCCAAATCCCTCAGGAGTCTGTGGGTGTTCCTTCCTGCTGAAGTGGCAGGTGGTGACAAACTCAGGCTTAGTGTCACTGGAAGGATATTCCTTAAATGTCTCCATTTCTCTTCTTTATTCTCTTTCTCCTCTCAGTCACCACCCCTCAACCCTCCTGCTCCACCTTTACTGTGGAGGCAGATTGCAGGAATCACTGTGATTTTATGGCATTAAAACATCCACAGGCCTCGTTTCCCCAAACTTCTGGGACATCATGTCTTGGCCACATGTGAAATCCATTATTTGTTCATTAATTAACTCCTTTACCTGAGAACAGGTGTCGTGTCCCAGTCCTTACCTGGGTGCTGGGGGTGCAGGGACAGACCCCATGTGTCACCAGCCTGTTCCCATTCTGAGCCAGGCCCCTCCTCTCTTCCAGCCCTGACAACATGGGGCTGCTGGACCCGGCCACCAGCGATGGCAGAGTCATCTTCTTCCTGCCCTGGGAGAAGATGACCATCGCAGGGACCACGGACAGCCCCACGGATGTCACCTCACACCCCATCCCCACCGAGGAGGACATCAACTTCATCCTCAGCGAAGTGCGCAACTACCTGGGCCCGGATGTGGAAGGTACCCCCGGGGAATCCTGCCCTGGGGAGGGCTGGGGGCATTCCAGCCTGGGGCTGTGCTGCTGCCTGAGCTTGTGTGTGACTGGCAGCTGTGGTTGTTGTCATCTGGGTGTTTGGAACCTGTCAGCATGAGCTGTACAGTGCTGCTGTTCCACACCATCCAGTCCCAGCACTAACCACTGACACGTCCCCAAGCGCCACATCCACTTGTTTTTTGGCCACCTCCAGGGAGGGTGACCCCACCACTGCCCTGGGCAGCCTTCTCTGCTCCAGAGAGAGGGTTTGGTTTATTTCAATTATTCTGTGGAAGCATTTGTACTGCTGCATTTCTGCTGCAGCATTAAAATAAATCTGAAAGGCCCTCAGGCAGGAACATCGTAACATACTTCACAGGTTTAGGAAAAACTGCTGTTTGGAGATGGGAAATGCTCCATTCCTTGTTTCCTGAAGTGCAGAGTTGATGTCTGCATGTTGTGTGAAGTTCTGAAATTGTCCAGGGAAGCTCCTGTTGAGTGTCTGGAGCAGCAGTTGGTGTTGGAAGTGCAGGAGACCAGGGAGGGAGATGGGAATGTGAATAGGACAGAGATTGGATGGGATATTGGGAAGAGATCGTCTCCTGTGAGGGTGGGAAGGCCCAGATAACCTGTGGCTGCCCCTGGATCCCTGGCAGTGCCCCAGGCCAGGTTGGACACTGAGGCTTGGAGCAGCCTGGGACAGTGGGAGGTGTCCCTGCCCTGGCAGGGGTGGGATGGGATGAGCTTTAAGGTCTGTCCCAAGCCAGGCCATTCTGTGGTTTCCCACACATTTTCCAGCAGCACATTCGGAGCTGTTCAGTCTCTCTGGCTCAGCCCAGCTGGGCCTGTGCTGGTTTTCCTGTGCAATTACAGTTTATAGATGGCTGGAGCTGAAATAACAACGGCACTGCCCATATCAACCCTGCACAGCCCTGCCTCTGCTGCCAGAGCCAGTGCCAGGGTTATCAACTTCCACAGGCTTGGACACCTTCCAGCTGCTTAATTACAGCGTCACGCGTGCTGCTTTCTGTAGTTTCATTAGTTTATAACCCTAATACAGGATCTTGTGGCTGTGATTAACACTTCATTTTGGCAGGTTAAACACGCTGGCAGAGCACCATTGATTTCGGAAATCTATTCCCTGTTCTTTGGGGGATGTTTTTTTACACCCTTTTAGTGATTTTTCAATTATCGGTCATTTGAAAGTTGTACTAAAAACATGTTCCAAAGACTTCAGTATAAAGCAAATTGGTAGCTGCACTTAGGGTGAAGGCTGGGGATAAAGAAGACTTGTCAAGAGGAAATCTTGGAACAATAACCTTCAAGCTAGAGGAAAAGCTTAGAAGATCTGAAAAGAAATGTTACACTCACGTAACAAACTTTGTTTTGGTTTATAAAATGTAACATAAGGACTGTTCAGGTTCATTGGGAAGAACTTTCATGGAAAGGGGGGGTCAGGCTGGAGCTGCCCAGGGAGGTTTGGAGTCCCCATCCCTGGAGCTGCCCAGGGAGCACCTGGAGGTGGCACTCAGTGCTCTGGGCTGGTGACAAGGTGGGCATTGGTACAAATTGGCCTCATGGCCTGGGAGGGCTTTTCCAGCCTCAGTGATGCTGGAATTCCATAGCCCAGCTTGTCCCCTGGCTCTGGGTGCTCTCCCCAGCTCTGGGGGTTGCTCAGGGCCGAGCAGGGTGTGGGGAGCACCCCAGGGCTGGCCCTGCCTCAGTGTGGCTCTCTGCACAGTGAGAAGAGGAGATGTGCTGGCAGCCTGGAGTGGCATCCGGCCCCTGGTGACCAACCCTGACTCCAAGGACACGCAGTCCCTGTCCCGGAACCACGTGGTGACCGTCAGTGACAGCGGCCTCATCACCGTCGCAGGTACTGGCACCCCTGCTGGCCTTCCCCCTGGTACTGCAGCAAAAACCTTCTTCCACGCTGATTCTTCAGCCCCTCTAACCAGAAACTGCCCTGTCAGTGGCAGCAGGACTGGCTTGGGGCAAGCCTGGCACGAATGATGTCATATATGAAACACACAGATATGTCTGTAGTGTGTAACTGTCCCAATAGGACACGAAATAAAGGTGCTTGACTCCAGTCAGGAGGCAGTAGAAATCAGAAGGTTTTATTTACAATTCATTCAGCCCTTTTATAACACACTGTGCTAAGAAGACACATTATTGGTCCATAGAGCTGACACCTCTCTGGCTAAGTAACAGAAATAGCAAACAACACCTGTTGTTACGGGAAAGGAATGTCCTTTACACAAGGTTGTTCTGGGAAAAAGAAAAACTGTTGAAAAGTTTTCCTTGGGAAGAGCTCAGCAATTCTCAGGCCCAGAAAATATGGGGCCCACATGTAAGCAGTGGTGTTCCCCCTGCTTTCCCCAAATAAGGAGGGGTGTGTGTGTTCCCCAGGTGGGAAGTGGACCACGTACCGGGCCATGGCCCGGGACACCATCGACACGGCCATCCGTGAGCACAACCTGAAGGCAGGCTCCTGCCAAACCATGGGGCTGCAGCTCGAGGGGGCTCAAGACTGGAGCCCCACGCTCTACATCAGACTGGTCCAAGACTATGGCCTTGAAAGTGAGGTGAGCCCTGGGTCCCTGTGATGGAGGGCTTTGGTCTAAATCAAACACCAGCAAAGGTCTGGTGAGCCCAGTCGGAGCTGGGGCAGAGAGAGTTCTAACAGAAATAGAGTTAGTAATTGTTCCTCATCTTCCCCTTTTTCCTTCCTCCTAAACTTGACTGTTTCCTGCTTAAAAACACTCTGATTTGCCAGTCTGCCATCCCTGGAGTCCCCCACGAGCCGTGCACCAGCCATGATCTCAGTGTGGCAGAGGGCTGGTGTCAGTCCTGGTGGCCCAGGCACAGCAGGGCACTGCTCCTCCAACCTCCACCACACAGGGTTTCCTCCCTCACTGTCACACTCCAGCACCCTTGGCAGCCTGTTTGTTATTGGGGTGAGGGAATGGTCAAGGAAAATGTGTCTTTCATGTGCTTTCAAAGCCTGCTGGGTTTGTTTTCATCCCCACAGGTGGCCCAGCACCTGGCTTCCACCTACGGGGGCAAGGCTTTTGAGGTGGCCAAAATAGCCCAGGTGACAGGGAAGAGGTGGCCCATTGTTGGGAAACGTCTGGTCTCTGAATTCCCTTACATTGAAGCTGAGGTATGTGGGAAAACCATGTCACCTGTTGTGATTCTGTCCTGGGGTCGTGGCTCTGTGAAACATCTCCTTGAGCCCTTTTCTTTGGGGGAGGCCAGGATTTTTTTCTGTGCCTGTACCTGGAGCACACTTTATGTTCATGTATCAATAGATACACACACTAATCTTTTAAAATATTAAAATAATTATAAAATATTTATAAAATATAATAATAATTAATTAATATAACAAAGAAATATAAATATAAATAATAGATTTAAATAATAAACATAATAAATAAATAATATTGTTTAGCCATAATATATAGAAATAATATAAAATTATAATGGTTATAAAATATTTTAAATATATTAATGCAAAATTAAATATTTACATAGCACCCATATTTTACTTCATATACAAACATCTGATCCCGGGTGGATTCTGTAAAATGCTCCCAGGGAAAGGAAGCTTTCCCAGCCGTATCCCCGGGGTTTAGCAGGTGCTAAAGCTGCTCTGCCCCGCGGGCTGTGTGTGTTTGACGTGCACCGCCCCCGGCAGGTGGTGTACGGGGTTAAGGAGTACGCCCGCACCGCCGTGGACATCATCTCCCGCCGCACCCGCCTGGCCTTCCTCAACGTGCAGGCTGCCCACGAGGCCCTGCCCAGGATCGTGGACATCATGGGCAAGGAGCTCAACTGGTGTGAGCAGAAGAAGAAGGTACAAAGGGCCCTTTTTCAGCCGGGGCTGGTTTGTTCTGCCTGGGGAGTTTCCGTGTTAACGACCTCGGTTGAATAGAAAACTACAAGTGATGTTTTATCCCCGGGAGAATGAGTCACTTGGTGCCTTTCGTTCTAAAAACTTTATCAAATGGCTGTGAAATGGGTTGGGATCGGCCAGGGGCTGGAAGGGGAGGGGAAGGTCTGTATCCTGTTGCTCCCCAGCCTTAGGAATGAAAGCAGGCTTGGCATTGCTGTCCCATTCCTGTCAGTTATTTTGCTTCACTGACACTTTTCAACAGATCTGCCTCAGCAAAGGAGCTCCTGTAACCATAAAGAACCTGCCTGGTGTTGAGCTCCCTGATTTTTTTCCTGATTTTGGACAGCTGGATGAATCATCACACTAAGATATCAAGTGGGAGAGAAATGACATGTTGTAGGCTTGGCCTAAAAAGGCCATTTCTTCCTGAAAGGGGCAGACAGACTGTGTGTGACTGAAGGTGTGGATGGTCCTGAAAACATTTACACAGAAATTAGAAGTCTTTACTAGCCTGGATACATTTTTCCAAGAGTAAAAAGTGCCTAAGTTTAACTTTTGGATACTTTTCAGCTGCCATCTGCTTAATTTTGGGACCTTAGAAAAGTACTGGTTAAGTGGAAAAAGCTAATAATAAAGTATAAAAAATAAATATTTGGGTAAGAACTTGCTCAGATCCCCATTTTTGTGTTTTCATTGCAGGAAGAGCTTGAAACCGCCAAAACATTTCTGTACTACGAGATGGGCTACAAAGTGAAAACAGATCAATTAACAGACAGCTCTGAGATCAGCCTGGTGCCTTCAGACATCGAGAGGTGAGTGAGGCAGCAGAGCTGCTGTGCTGCTGCCCCTGCAGCCCCCAGGCAGCCCTCACTGCCAGCCCCTCCCCGGCAGGTACAAGAAGAGGTTCCACATGTTTGACAAGGACAAGAAGGGCTTCATCACCATCGTGGACGTGCAGCGTGTGCTGCAGGTGAGCTGCCCTGTGCTCCTGACCCGTCTGGGGGGGATCCCTGTGGGGATTGGGGGTGCTGAGCCCCCTGTGCTGTGCTTGTTCCCTGCAGAGCATCAGCGTGCAGATCGACGAGAACACCCTGCACGAGATCCTCAACGAGGTGGATCTCAACAAGAACGGGCAGGTGGAGCTCAACGAGTTCCTGCAGGTACTGCTGCTCTTGGGTTTGAACAGCAGGGCTGGGTTCAAACTGCAAACACACAGCCAGGGAGTTCTTACCTTGCCTAGGGCTGGCGTGGACACCAGGGGACTCTCACCTGGGCCACACAGAGCCAGCCTCAAGCAGCTTGGAAATCAGTTTGGTTTGGTTTTTTCCCAGTCAGACTCAAAGAACGGGTCCAATTTACAGAGTATGCCCCAGTCCAGACCTGAATTTGGCATTTTAAGCCCAGAAACGCTGTTTAAATATATTTGAAATGATACAGGTGTCCACTGGAAGGTGCATGGCACAGGTGTGTGCACACTGACATTGTCTGCAGCTGTTAAGGGTTGTTATAAAAATTAGTAAATATATATAAATATATATATAAACATATATTGGTTTTATATTTTTATATATATATTTATATATATAGCTGTCTTTATTTTTATAAATAGCTGGTTTTATTTTTATTTTTATTTACATTTATAGATAATAGCTATTTTTATAGCTGTTAAGGTTTGTTATAAAAAATGAATAAATATATAAAAAATATATATACATATATATATTAAT
>JANPWX010025374.1:17500-20579 GCA_024734555.1 Trochalopteron elliotii | reverse complement strand
AGTGTGTCACCTTGGGGTGGGGTCCTGCAGCCCCAGGGTGGCCCTGCAGGGGTTCAGGAATGCAGCTGCAGGGATGTTTCCATCACCTCCACCTTTGGAGCACACAGTGCTCAGAGTGAATCCTGCCCTTAAACGCACAGAGTTCTGCAAATGCAAAATCTCAAAGCTGCCTCTGTCTCTGCAGCAGGGAGCAGGAGAGGGAAAGCTGAGTTCTGGAGTGGAGATGCCATTGCAAAGGAACAGAGGTGGCATTTCCTGGGGGTGGAGGTGGTGGAGACCTGTCCTGAGCCTTCTCTGGGTGGTGGCTTTGCCCTGTTATTCCACTGGGGTCGGTACTTGGCCACTCAGAAATTCCAGCTGGAAAACAAGACACCTGGATTAATCACCCGAGGTAATAATGTAGCTGAAAGCTGGGAACAGCTTCTCTGCTCCCCTGTTAACACAAATAAACTGCCTCTAATAAATGGCATTGTCTGCAGGTGGTGCTTTGTGCAGTGAAATAAAGGCAAAAGGCGTTTTATGCTAAAAAGTCCTGCAAGTCTGGGGCAAACCCTGATGCTGTGTAGGATGGGGCAGGTTTTGGTAGCACAACAGTCTTAAATTAATTTTAAAATGCTCAAACAGTGAAAAAACAAAGTGTGTGTCTTGCATTCTACTAACTTTTCTAGAAAAAAAGCAGCTGTTTTTCAGCAGGTTAAATGAAAAAACCAAAGCATGGAGCCCTCACTGGAGCTGTTTTCAGCACTGCTGTAGCTGCCTGTTGTCCTCCTGCTGCTGGATTGGGCTGAGATCAGGTGGGACATTTCTGCCTGGTGTAGAACAAGGCAGGGAAACCTGGTTTACTGCTGGATTTGGCATCTGCTGTATTCCCTGGGCAGAGCAACTTCCACCTCAAACCAAGCTTCACTTCCCAGAATTTCTGCTGAAGTAAAATTTGATGTGTTTAACTGGTATCACCACGTCCACTGGTGGAAAATAACAGGGCAGGAGTGAACAGCAAGGATTCCTTGGATGTTTTACCAGGGAAAATAGTTCCAGACACAGATGGAGATGCTGGGGAGTGGTGGGATGTGGCACAGTGGGTGCAGAGGCTGTGTTTGGCTGCAGAAGCAGAGCCCTTAAAAAAAAAATTAACATTCAGGTGTTGAAAAATAGTAGATACAAAAGAGAAGGGCAAGGCTCACCTAAAATGAGCTCCTAAAACAGTTCAGATGGTTTCTGCAGGTTCAGTTCATTTTTTGATGCAGGTGTGTTCAGGTTCTGGCTTTGTGCTTGGAGCAGGGGCTGAGGAAGGGGCAGTGACACCACAAGGATGTTTTCATGAGCAAAGGGGTTTGTTCCTGTGGTCCTGTAGGCTTTTCCTTTGGACCTGTGCTCCAGAACGTTCAGGTGAAGGATAGAATATTTGTGTTTCCAAACCCACAGTAACAGGTTTCACCTATCCTGCAGGATGGAGGGAAGTGAATGTATAACAAACAGTAATTTTGGCTCAGTGAGTGAGGGAAGGCCTTCAGGATTCTGCTATTAACAAATGTTTAAGGGGAAAAAAAAAACGCAAGTAAAAGTCATGAGACCTTTTCCAGGCCACATGAAGAAAAACTATTTCCAATATATTGAACAGATTTTTTGTAAAGAAAAATATTTTCACTATTGAACAGCTTTTGTACAGTTTCAGGAGAATTTCTCCACTCCTCTCTAACTGGCATTGTTAAAATAATAACCTGAATTTACTGGGCAGCAGGATTTCTGTGTTGTACCCAAAGTATAATTTCTGTGTTGCTAATCTTGCATCTGGAATGTGACTGTGGGGTTCTCCTGGCTCTGTGTGTGTCCCTGGGCATGGGTTTGCTTTGTGTCACCTCCTGCTCCCCTGCACGGCACAGCCAGGCCTGCAGTGCCAGGGACAACTGCATGTGCTCCCCCAGCAGCTGCACCTGCACATGGGAACCTGTGCAGTGCTGGTTTATCCCTCCTTCTGTCTGCAGGAATGTTGGCTTTGCTCTTTGGGGTTTTTATGTGAATGTACCGTGGGAAGAGTTGTGTGATGTCACTGTCTTGCTGTGCTGATCTGGGATGGAAAAGCAGGAATGGGAATTTTATTATTTTTTTTTTTTCTTGTGAAGTGCAAGATGACTGGATTTTCTGTGGGTATTTTGTATTTTGGATAACCTGTCCCTGTGGGGAGGGGGGATCCATGCAGTGTCTGGGTGTGTATAAATATGTGTATAGACACACTGCAGGTTTCCTCGTGGCACTTAGGTCTGTTGTCAGGTTCCTGTGGCAGCCTGGGCTGTTCCATGCTGTGTTTGAAGCTGGATGGTCACTTTTATAACTGTCTTGGTGTTTTCCTGCCATTATTTATTACCTTTGGTATCTGGAATGAGCCGCATGCGTTTATTGAGCAATAAGAGGATGTATTTAATGTGCCTTGTTTTTAACTGAGTAAGGACTGAAAGCATGAATCAATAAAACTGGTTTAAAACCCTCCTTTTGCTGCCAGTTTGTTGTGGCAGGTGCAGAAATACCTCGGAGTCTCCCTGAAGAAGTGTCTTTGGGAAGGAGGGCGTGGGGATGGATGTGTTCAGTAAACAGAACCCAGTTTCCCCTCTGAGCTCAGAGCTGGGTGCTCTGCAGGTTAACATGGAAGTGAGGAGTGGGTGCAGCCCTTGGCACTGCGGGAGGGGACAGGGGAGGGATCCTGCACTGCCCTCTCAGGCCGGAATGGCAGCAGCCCCCAGGGCTTTGGCTGATATTTACATTTTCCACCTGGGTTTTCACTGCCAGGAGCAGTCCCCACACAGGGACGGGTCTGATCCTGACCCAAACCAGTGAACAGCAGAGATTTCCCAATCCACGTGGATCGTGTTCCATGTCAGGTGAGCCCTGGGCTGCCACGTGCTGATGGATGTTCTGACAGAGCAGATCCATTTTCCCTGTCAGGGAGTCAGCAGCTCCGTCAGCAGCGTGAGCACAGTCTTTACAAGCTCCAGATTATTTCATGGCTTAATTTACACTTGTAATGGGGATACTGCACAGCTGCCAGGGAGCTGTGCTGGTGCAGGGGCTGGGTACAAGCAGC
>JANPWX010025374.1:0-12500 GCA_024734555.1 Trochalopteron elliotii | reverse complement strand
ATTTCACTCCTCGAGCATCCCCACGCCTCAGCCCCTTCCCGAAACTAATGATTCATTCTCTCCGTTTTATTTTCAAGCACAACAGTAGTTTAAATCACCTATTGTTGCCGTTGGACACCTTGGCTGTGTCACAGCAATCTTTGTTCATTGATCTATTTGGAGTGAAGCAGGATGTTAATGATGGCTTATCCTTTGTGGTGTAACAAGTACCTTTTACTAATCCAACACTGTAAAAATAATAATAAAAAAAAGTCCCCCTTTTCTCCCCCCACCTTCCTGCCAGCCCCTAAAACAATCCCAGGCAGCGAGGGCAGTGTGTTGCTTGGGCTAAGGCTGGGCTGTTAGCTAAATTAAGCCATTGTGACTCAAAATCCTCCTTTAATAAGGTTCATGCTGTCTACAACTTCATCATTTTCTGCTGAATGATAATTACTTTATTCAATCATGTTCAAGGTTTTAGTGAAAGCTAGCATTGATTGATTAACTTCAATTACCATGCTTACATTTGCATAGATAAAAACTGCTTTTCAATTTGTGAGTGGCACGCTGGTGGAAACCCGGCGCTGGTATTTGCATTTCAATGTGGATAGTGAAGAATAAAGGTGGGAGAGAGGTCTGATCAGTGCTAAGCCCTTTCTGCTTCAGTGCTCGAGCATTTTTCCATAAACACTCCTGTTATGATGTTGGTTTGCTCGCGGAGGGAAGCGGGAGCCTCCTGTTTACAAGGCTCCGTGACAATTCAGCAGCGCGGGGCCAGCAGAGCTGGGATCAGAGCACAGGTGCTGGGAATAACCCGGGGAAGTTGTTGTGAACCGTCCAGGGAAGTCCTTCCTTCACCAAAGGAGCTCCCGGAGTGTAAAGCCGGTGCAGCAGCCGCGGGGACAGCGCCGGCCCCTCCAGCCTCTGCTCCCCCAGGCTCTGATGGAAAGGCTGAGAGATGAGGAGAGTGAGCTCAGCCCCTGCTCTCCCCTTGCTCGGGGGATTTTCCTGCCGGAGCTCACCCCTGCCGCTGAGCCAGCGCCGTGCTGGGCATCACTGCTCAGCCAAAACCAGCCACAAGCCACGTTCAGGTCGGGTTTGTGCCCAGGCGTCCCGTCCTGCTGCTGTCACCAGAAATGAGGGGGGACACCCTTTTTCCCTTGGCCCAGTGTGTCAGCTCAGGCTTCTCCAGGTGTCACCCACTCCTCCAGCCCTGCCCACGCTGCCCCGAGGGTCTGAGCCCAGGGCCAGGGGAGCAGGTGCTGGTTAAAATCGAGGTGGAGACCTGTGCACATCACTCACCCCAGAGCAGGGACAGGGACATGGGGCTTGGCAGGATTCCTGTCCCAGGCAGGACCATCAGTTCTGTGCAAATCTTCAGAACTGGCTTTAAAAGTGCTCCATAGAATCCCAGAATAGTGTGGGTTGGAAGGAACCTTAAAACCCCTCTCATTCCACCTCATTCCACTAGGAACTCATCCCTTCAGTTCCCAGACCTGAGAGAGCTTTTGGCAGAAGGGCAGCTCAGGGCTTGGGAAGTTTGCTTTGGTTTTCTCTTTATTTGATAGAAGAAAAGGAACTGATTTAGTGATTTCCCTTAGATCTTCTCTGATTTATACCCAAATATAACAAAGAAATTAAAAAAAAAAAACAAAAAAAAAAAAAACAAAAAAAACCAAACTGAAAAATTAAACAACGTACTGCTCTCTCCAAAGGTGGAGAGCTCTTGGCAGGGGATGGACACATTGACACCAACCCTGTACCAAACTTGGTCCCAGCAGCCCAAAGGAATTGCTAAAACCTTTCTTTTGCTTAGGTAACTTTTTTAAGTGGCTCCCCTGCTCTGTGTCACAGCTCAGGAGGTTTAAAAATATTCCACACGGGAAAAGAGATGAGCAAGGGAAGCAGGCCTGGGACTGCAGTCTGTAATTAACATTTGTGGTGAATGGACTTGGATGGGGAGCTCTGGAATGTTCAAAACGAACTCAGGAAAAAACCTTCTTGTTTCCTTTAATTCACTGCTCTGGGTGAGTGCTGGGGCTGTGCTGGGGCCTGGGGCAGGGGGAAGCTGGACACAGCCCTGCTGGTGCTGTTTGTCCCTGAAATGTTTGGTTCCAGCCCCTCAGGACGAGCAGACAGACAAAACTCGGGTGGTTCCAGACCCCACCACTCCACAACGGGAACTCATCCATTTGTTTTCCAGATCCTAATGCAACGGTTGCCATAAGAACACAAATTATGTGTACATTTTAATGCATCTATGCTTCATAATTATGCATGGTTGTGTGCTGTTATAATTGACATAAAATATAAAACAGGTCAAAGAGCAGCTATTAAAACTATTTTTCATTTTGCTTCCTGACAGCTCCCGACATCAATGCCGACTGCATTTAATAGGACCATACAGGGAATGCAAAGATAGTTATATAATTTCAGCCATATTAAAGCCTCCACAACTTGCAACCTAATTATTTCCTGCAGTGTCTTGTTGTGAGCTGCATTACTTTATTTGGAATGTGTTCAGTTTAAGATTAAACAATTGGGCTACGTTAAATTAGCATGAAGGGGGAAAATCATAAAACTTTTGGATGCATTTCATAGGGGTCGCTCTGTTAGGTTAAGAATTATCCCAGGAGCAATGATTTTCTGCCACTGGAGATAAAAAACAACGTTAGAATTGTGCTAATTCCATGCAGTTATTTTAATCACTGAAGTAAATTCTACCAAAGGGCTAAATGTAGCTGTACCCTCTCTCTGATCACAGAATGTCAGAGAGAATAAAAGGAAATTGAATAAAAGTCGATGAATTTGTAAGATCATAGAAAACCCCAGACTGGGTTGGGTTGAAGGGGACCTTAAAGCTCATCCAGTGCCACCCCTGCGATGGGCAGGGACACTGGGACACTGTCCCAGGTTGTTCCAAACCCCGTCCAGCCTGGCCTGGATATCCCTCCTCTTGGCCATGGCTGCATGAAGACCAAGAACAGAGCCCAGACCACCTGGTTTCACCCATTGTTGGTCATGCTTTCATTCTGGGCTGGCTGAGGGCTCCCAGTCCCCTGTGGGAGGTTGGGTTTCCCTTGGAACCTGTGCAAGTCTGTATTTTTTAATAAATCCTTTTAAAATTAGGTTTGATGGGGAAGTCTGATGTGGGCTGAGAGCTGCCCATGGTGATGTTCATGTGGGCACTGCTGCCTCCTGCCCCAGAGCCTGTGCCCACCCCATCTGTGCCAGCCAGGACCAGACCCCCAGAGCGTGGGGCGGGTCACAGGGAATACCCAGAGCTGTAACCCACAAGGGTCACCAAGTTCCTGTCCCTGCACAGACACCCCAGCACTCCCCACACCAGATCCTTCCCTGCAGACACCCCAGAGCGTGGGGTGGGTCACAGGGAATACCCAGAACTGCAAGGGACCCACAAGGGTCACCGAGTTCCTGTCTCTGCACAGACACCCCAACACTCCCCACACCAGAGCCTTCCCTGGGCCCTGGAGGAGATGATCATGAATCATCAGAGTGGGAGTTGTGCTGTGTGGGGGCAGGAGGCAGCAGACACCAGCACCATCCTGGCAGAGGTTCCTGGCCCTGCTGCACCCCCGGGGCTCAATGCCACAGTGCTGGGAGCACCTGATGGATACTGACCCCCCTGTGCCTCCCCAGCCCAGGCCAGGCAGAGATGGGATGTTTCAGGAGGGTGGTAATGGCCTGGAGAGGCTCTTTCTGTTCTAGGTGGCTGCCTCAGGTCCAGCTCAGGGGTAGAGGCTGAAAGTGATTGCCCAATTTGTGGGGAATGAGGAATAAGTGCAATCCAATTTCCCGAGGTAGAGGCAGCCCCATCCCAGAGAGAAGCATCATAAATGGCCCTTGTTAGAGCTGGGCAGGGAGGGCCAGGGCTCAGGGCTGCAGCCCAGGCTCAGCTGATTGAGTGTGTTGGCTGTGGAGCATGGAAAGGTCTGTGCCTGTCCTTCCATCTCTCTTTCACAGACCAAAGGTCTTCTCTTCCCAGGAGAGATCTGTTGTGTCCCTCTGTTACTGCCTCCGTTTGCATTTGGGTTCTTGCTCCTGATGATTTGCCTTTCCATGGCTGTTTTCACAAGACATTCTCCATTTGCACTTTTCCCAGAAAATAGTGATGAGCCCCAGAGTCACTGGTTTCCCAGATCTAGAGCAGGTTGCCTCTCTCTTGCCAATGCTGAGGCTCTTCCCAAGGTCTGTGAAACTCACAAAATTATTTAATTTGGAAAAGCCCTCCCAGATCATGGAGTCCAAGCTGTGCCCATGCCCACCTTGTCCCCAGCCCAGAGCTCTGAGTGCCACCTCCAGGAATTGCTGGGACACCTCCAGGGATGGGGATCCAAACCTCCCTGGGCAGCCCCTGAGCACCTTTTCCATGGGGAAATTCCTGCTGCTGTCCACCCTGAGCTCCCCTGGCCCAGTTCCCTCTCCTCCTGTCCCTGTTCCCTGGGGGCAGAGCCTCCCCTGGCTGTCCCCTCCTTTCCAGAGCCTTTTCCAGCAGTGCCCCATTTGCTGCCCTGGAATCAGGAGACTGAGCCCAGCTAAGCCAGCCCAGAGGCTGCTGATAATCTGGGCTTTGGCTTTTCCATCCTCAAGCACAGCTTCACACTGCCAACCCTCTGAAGTGAAGATGGAGCAGCACATAAAAGCTTCGGATTCCATTAGTGTAAAATGTTTCAGGAAAGTGTTGAGCTGGGTAATTACCTTAATCCAATCCAATAGTTGGTCACAGCACACATCAGATGAGCATCCAGAGCCAGATTTGAACACGCAGTCAACCCGAACAGAATTAGCTCAGCAATAGTGGCCCCCATTCCTTAATTAGTTCTCTGTGACAAGAACAGTTAATGTTTGCCAAAGTCAAGTGCAAATTCCACAAGTGACACAGTTTGGGGAGGCTTGGGAGGGTGCCCCGAGCCCGGGGCAGACCCTGCTGGCACAGGCAGCAGCAGGGGCTGCTCTCACTGAGCCCTCTCAGGGTCCCCTTAAACTTCTACAGCCCC
Organism: Trochalopteron elliotii; assembly: GCA_024734555.1. Classification (NCBI taxonomy): domain Eukaryota; kingdom Metazoa; phylum Chordata; class Aves; order Passeriformes; family Leiothrichidae; genus Trochalopteron; species Trochalopteron elliotii. Next base: position 7,503 of record JANPWX010025374.1, on the reverse strand, counting down.
ACAATAAAAAGTAATGGTATGATTAACTCCACAGTAATAACCCATTGCATTCAAAATACACATTTAACTCTAATTCTCATTGAACTACACAGAAGCTGAAAATATAATGGCCTTTCCCAGGCAGCTGACGGCACAGTTTAGTGCTCTGTAATTGGCTCCCTTGGCTTATCTTGGGTTAATAAAGTAGATGGGATTCATGAAAAAGCACCGTGGTCACTTAGCAATTGTTTAATTTCTGTAAGGCTGTTTTTTGGGTTAGAAAATGATTGTTTCCCAGTAGTGTTAAATATTTATGGGATGCAATTGAGACGCCTGGCGCAGGGCACGCTTCTGTTATGCTCACAAATCAATAAGTTACTGAAAAAATGGAAATACTAAATATCATTTCAAGTGTAAAAGACACTTCTCAGCCTACAGAACATCTGTGTCGCTGAGGTTTTGTGCTGCTGCAGAGGATGTACAAATACCTTGGCCCAAAGATCATGACCTTGCTGTCATTTGGGTTGGCCCCTCTGTGCTGGCTGGGACAGACAGGTAAAACCTTGAGCTCTCTTGAGAAACTGCCCTGGCTCCTTGGACACCTGGGAAGAGAGAACAGCAGCACCAGGAATTGCCTCCACACAGGGCTGGAACCTGTCCTGGTGGAAGCTGTCGTGTCCCAGCAGATGATACTGCCCTGACACAAGGAAAGATTTCAAGAGTTTTCACCCTGGGATATCACACACTTCTATTTCAACCACACACCCATAATTTCAGTTCTATCACTCAGTTTTGGAAGCCTCTTCCAAGGCCTCAGGTGCAGTGTTTGCTTGGGGGTCAGTGCCTGTCAGCACAGAAAGCCTGGAATTCTCAGTGCCCAGGGCTCCAGCAGTGCACCTTCTTAAAAAAAAAAAAAAAAACACCAAAACTTCTAGAACTGGGTATTTTGAGCAAGACAGTAAATGTCACAGGAAAAGGGAAAACTTCTGGGATGTGTGTAGGAGAGTTAAATTTAATTTGTGCCATCTCCACTATTCTCAGGGTTTTCCAGCTTTCAGAGAAATCAGGTGAAATCCAGCCCGGGGCATGGTGGGCTGCCAGGAGAGGAGCTGTGGGGAGGTGACGGGGCTGGGTTGGGGATGGAGCTGGTTTGGGGTTGGGTTAAATTGGGTCAGGCTCAGGGTTGGCTTGGGTGCCTTTTGGGCTGGGCTGTGTGGGAACTGAAAAAGTAGAGGACTTTCACAGCATTGTAATAAGCATTAAAATATCTGGAGCATAGAAAGTTTCTAAGCTGCAAAAAAACATAGAACAAGCAACTATTTTGTGCTCTAAGGTGTACGTGTAGCATTTATTCATTGGCTTAAGCAGACACTTGTAAGCTTTTAGCATCAGCCTATTGGCTAAAAAACTTTTTAAAGGCTTCAGAACAAAGAAAACTTTGGCTTCTGTTGTTGTGGTGTGAATTTTACCATCTTTTATGTCTCCACCTTCACTGAGAGTGGTAATGAAATAAAAAATTCGTGGAACTCCTCTCATTCCCCCATCCCACCATTGGTGAAGAGATCCAGCAGGGCTGTGTGGGTTGCTGCACAGGGATGATGAGGAGCCACGGGCTGAGAGGGGCTGGAGATGAGATTGGAGCTTCACACACTTTGCAGGGCACAGGCAGCACCAGCCCCAGGGGTTTTCCCCTGGCACTGCAGCTTCAGATGGTTCTGCAGGGCAGCATCTTCCGTGTCCTGGGCAAGAGGTGAGGAGGGTGCCAAAAAGTGACCCAAAATCCCATCAGCCCTCTGACTGGGCCTTGCAAAGAAGTGACCACACCTCAGGCTGGTGCCCAGGAATGGGCACCCTCTGGGGGCAGGAGCTGATCACTTTTATCCCAGGTTTTCCCAACCTCTGGTGCCCTGGCAGCTGTGACACATCTCTGCCTGGCTCTGCTGCTGTGCTGGGGGTTTGTGTAAGCAGGCTGTGACTGTCACATGTCCCCAGTGACAGGCTGTCACCTTCAGCCTGTGGGCTAGAGTCATATGGAGTTCACTTCTGCCTTTTCCAGCCTCGCTGCTCTCACTTCCCTCACTGACACTGGGCCTGGGGGCAAGAGGAAAACCCCACAGCACTGCCACCAACACCAGCGACCTCCCCGTCCCTGTCCCCACTTCTCCATCAGCCCTGTGGGGACAGCAGAGAGGAAAATCCCCTCCAGGGAACCCAAACTTTGCTGCTCTCTTTGGGTGTGTCCATGGCAGAGCACCCTGCAGGGACATTGCTGGTGACAAAGACAGGCAGTTGTTCCCAGAGGTGAAGAATGCCCAGGGAATGGTGGAGTCCCCATCCCTGGAGGTGTCCAAGGAATTCCTGGACACTGCACTCAGTACTCTGGGCTGGGGACAAAGTGGGGACTGGTCACAGCTTGGATTCAATGGCCTTGGAGGGTTTTCCAGCCTCAGTGATCCTGTGCAAGGTCACTCATGCTGGTCAGGTTTTAACACACCCACGTGAGGTCAGTGGTGCCAAGCAGCAGCCCATGGCCCCCCCATGCTGGCAGTGTGACCCCCGTGTCCCCAGCCTGGTGTCCTGCAGCAGGGCACAGCCCCAACAGCTCCTGCCTTTTGGGACACCTGACAAAGGCTCGAATATTAATAATGTAATTAGCTATAAATTAGCAATGAAGGTTCTGATGGCAGGTTCTCCCCTCACGCCGTGGCTGCATCCAAAGATGTCGTGTGTGAACAGGTGACACTGTGAACCACAACCCTCTGAAAGGCAGAGGGGTGTAAGGCAGCACGAGCTGTGCCACTTGTGCTGGGAGACAGGGACATCAGTGGGGACCCACGTGGGGAAATATATAAAATATATAAATACATAAAGTCTCTGCACAGAACCAGCCATTGCTGGGGGTTCCAGTCTAGGGGTTTTGCTGTTCCAATAGACTCAAACTGTGCGTTGTTCTCAGCTAAAAGTGACTCTTGGATAAAGTTCCCAGGCCAGGCTGGAAGCAGAGGGGCTGGAGCAGCGCTGCCCGAGGGCAGGGCAGGCCCAGGAGGAGGGAAATTCCTGGCTGGAGCCCTGGAGGTGGGGATGGAGCGGCCAGGCAGAGGGGGGTCCGGCAGGGGCCGCACAGGGGACATTGTCCCCACGGCCACGGGGACACCCGCGGGCTCTGCCCAGCCACTGGTGCTGCCCTGTCACTGCAGCCCCCTCTGCTGCCTCTTATCAGCCGTGCCCAGCCCACAGCGAGAACACGGGGAGTCCCAAAGCCCCTCCTTTCCCCCCTTATCGCTGCCATCCCAGCACCGAGGGGAGGCTGAAGGTCTCTGAACACCCCCGGGAGCTCTGGGATGATGATCAGAGCATCCCCAGCCCTGTCCCCTGCTGCCTCTGTGGTGCTGCCAGCCCATCACTGTCCCCTCCTGCCCATCACTGTCCCCTCCTGCCCATCACTGTCCCCTCCTGCCCATCGCTGTCCCCTCCTGCCCACCACTGTCCCCTCCTGCCCATCACTGTCCCCTGCTGCCCGCCACTGTCCCCTCTTGCCCATCACTGTCCCCTCTTGCCCATCACTGTCCCCTCCAGCCCACCACTGTCCCCTCTTGCCTACCACTGTCCCCTCCTGCCCATCACTGTCCCCTCCTGCCTCCCTACCCGCTGCCCCAGCAATGCCTCTCTGCTTTTTGTGCTCAGCTGGTTCAATTCCCATGTTTTCACAGTCCTCATCCTCTCTCCCACAAACCAAAAAAAATTATAAAAAGAGGAAACCCAGCATCTTATGGTTGTTTTCCCACAGCAAATCACTGGGGAGACACTTCCGAGCACTCTTGTCAAACACAATCTTGATTGCATTGCAGAGTGTCTGCAAGGTCTGCCCGGCGAGAAAAAATAGAATAATCTGATTTTGCCACAGCATTATAATAAAACAAATTCAGATGGAAACTCAACCTTCTTCCCACTGCCTCGTTTAATTCCCTTCTGTCCTGTCAACATTTATGTGCAAGTATTGTGAAAAGTTGTGGTGGGTGCAGATGACTCGTCGCTGCCTCAGCCCGGGTTTATTCCGGGAGTTTTCCGTGTGGTGCTGTCGGGAACCTCCTTCCCTTCCCTTCCCCTGGCAGGTGAGTGACAGCCGGTGACAAAGCGCTCCCGGCGCCTCCCCTGTGTTTGCTGCCCGTTGCCATGGCAGTGAGACTTCTCCACCAACAGCCATAAACAAACCGCATTCAAAAGAACAAAACCCAAACAATCCCTAATTAAATTAAAATCTGGCAGCAAAAATAATGTTTTCTCTCTGAATGTTGTATGGTTTCTCCTGTTGGCCGTGCCTGCCCTGACACTGCTGTCACCCATCCCTCAGCCTCAGCCTTTGGCTCTGTGACCCCTCAACCCCTTCTGATCACAATCTGCAGCTGCTGAGGAGGTATCGGGTTTTCTATAAATAAAATAAATTCTCTCTGCTTCTGGGTAACACACGAGAGGAAGAGAGGAAACAGCCTCAAGTTGTGCCAGGAGATGTTCAGGTTGGATGTTGGGAAAAATTCCTTCACAGGAAGGGCTGTCCAGCCCTGGCACTGCCCCGGGCAGGGTGGGGGCCCCATCCCTGGAGGGATTGAAAACCCTGTGGATGTGGCACTTGGGGACGTGGCTCAGTGCTGGCCTTGGCAGAGGGTCTCAGAGGGCTTTTCCAACCCAAACCATTCCATGATTGTGTCTGAGGGTCCCTGCAGCATCCCACTGCTGGCTGTGACCCCCTCCCTGTCCCTTCACCCTGGCCCAGGCTGGGAGCTCTGCCTCTGAAGATCATTAATCATAGATATAATTTAATGACAGCTGGGTCGTGTCCTGCTAACTAAGTACACCTTGTTTGCCTCAAAATGCTAATGGCTCCTCTGAATCATTAATGAGGGACAATTGGTACGGAGCCTAATAATCTTGTGTGGTCTAGTTACAGATTTATTCATAGGAACCCGAGTCCTTTGTCATGGTAAAAAGCAGCAGAATCAGGTTGTGCAGAGCAGCTCTCAGTGGCACCAGCCCAACACAGCAGCTCTGAGTGTGTGCACATCAGAACAGCTGGGGCACAGCTTTCCTGGAAAAACATGAGATCCCTGTCCACATCTCCTGGTGTGGGTTAGACCACACTTTTGTCTCCAGGTCATCCCGTTGTTTCAATGAGAATATTGGAGAAATCACCTGTTTTTCAGTGTGGAAAGAGTTTGTGCTGTGGTGGCCATTGCTGTGTCAGGGACATCTCCTGCAGAGGGGCTCAGGACATGGGAGCCCCATGGCAGTGCCAGGGGCTCTGGCCCAGGGAAGCCTCTGCAGCTCCTGGAGGGGCTGTCCCTTCTCTGCAGGGAATATTGGCAAAGTTTGAAAGGTTGGACTCTGATTTTAGATGTCTTCTCCACTGGTGGGAGACGCTCCGTGTGGAGGGTCCTGGCCTGGACTGGCCCTGGCAGAGCCCGAGACTGAGCTCCATCTGTGTCAGCCCAGCACTGCAGGAAACCTTCCCCTGCCCTGGAGATGCTTCCCAAAACTTTCCCCTGTGCCTTGGAGCTGCTTCTCAAAATCTTCCCCTGCCCCCAGAGCTGCTCCCCAAAACCTCCCCCTGCCCTGGAGCTGCTTCTCAAAACCTTCCCCTGTACTCTGTAGCTGCTTGCAAACCTCCCCCTGCCCTGGAGCTGATTTCCAAACCTTCCCCTGCCCCAGAGCTGCTTCCCAAAACCTTTCCCTGCCCCCAGAGCTGCTTCCCAAACCTTCCCCTGCCCCCAGAGCTGCTTCCCAAAACCTTCCCCTGCCCCAGAGCTGCTTCCCAAACCTTCCCCTGCCCCAGAGCTGCTCCCCAAAACCTTCCCCTGCCCTGGAGTCCTGCCCAAGGTGTATCTCAAAGGCCTTTTAATAAATATCTACTTTATTCTCCAGCTCTGCCCAGTCTCTGCTCCAGCTCAGCCTCCCCAAGGCATCAGGCTGGCAGGGCAGGTGGGCTGCAGAGGCAAACAGCTGGGACTTTAGAGGGGATTGCAGTATCCATGTGGCACTTTTGTCACAAGAATTCAGATATCTGATAGCTAAACCTGCTGGCACAGATTTAGAAATCCAAATGAATGGCAATAATCTTATTAAAGGACCTTTTCATCTCCTTTGAGGTCTGACTTTGTAGAGGCAGAAGTTGAGCAGCCAGGTCAGGTTTGACCCTTGCCCTTCTTCAGTACTCCCAGCTGGGAAAGGGCCTGGGGGTGGAGAAACCAGCTTTTACTGGGCTTTTACTGGGCTTTTACTGGATTTTTTTCTTCATGTACAAACATCTCTCTCTGGGGTTGGCTGAACATTCCACCCATGGAATAGCTGAAATCCTTCTGCTTTATGTTTTCTCCTTTCTCATATTTGCCCTCAGCTGAATTTGACAAGTAGTTGGCAAATAATTTTGGCTGGTGGAAATTTTCCTTTTCACCAGCGAATCCATCCTCCTGCAAAACTGCTCAATGCTCCTGCCAGTCTCTCTTTCCAGGATCAGTTTTCCTGTCTTACCTGGCCAGAGTTCAGAGGAGTGTCATTCCAGCCCAGGGCTGAATTTCTGTGTTTTCACTGAGGTGAAAAGAGCAGACATGGTTTTCCAGGGAGGCTGAGCTGGGGCTGAGGCTCTGCTGAGCTAAATGAATGCTCAGGAAAACCAGTGAATAGGAAAATAATGGAGTGATCCAGGATTTATAGCACATCTTAGAAACATCTCAATAAATTGCAGGATCCTCTCTACATCAAGGATGAAGTGTTTCAAGGAATCTGACGTAGAAATCATGTTCTTAAAAATCTGCTGTTTCTCTAAATAATCAAAATTCTTCTTTTTTAATTATGCAAATTAAAGTTGCTGAGGAACAATTGCTTGATTAGACCAGTTGGTACTGACCTAATAAATTATTTTGAATATTTTTCACAGGAAATTGATTTAATTGAAGCTTTTGTTAGCCCCTGCAAATGCACTCGGTTCATGCCAGAGCACCCAGGAATTTATAAATGGGCTCGGAATGTTGTTCAGGCACCAGAAAATAAACCTCCGAGCTATTTACTACCTCCATGATATATAAAGTTTGCAGTTTTGATTTTGTGTGATTATGTTCAGCAATGGTGACCTTTAGAGGCAACAATATTGAAGTGTAATGAGGAGATGTTTGATCACTGGTGTACAATGAGGAGTTGGCGTGACTTCTCCATTCCTTCCTGGAATCTGTGAAATCCAGCTGACAGGCTTTAACCTTTAGACTGCTGAGGGCTGGAAATGTGTAGGGATTTAGCCTGTTTATACACCAGGGTGGCTATATGAAATTTTATATCATTTCTGCCGTCGCTCCATGTGTGGGTATTGTAGGTTTAATAACAGCCACTGCTGGCCAATATTGTGCTGGGAAGGGGCTGGGTCTGTGTGCCAAGGGCAGGGGCTCTGCCCACCTCCTCCCTGGGATGTGCTGTGTCCTCACCTGGGCAGGGGCATCCCTGCATCCTCACCAGGCTGTGCCACAGAGCTCCCTGCCCATC
>JANPWX010025370.1:0-13154 GCA_024734555.1 Trochalopteron elliotii | reverse complement strand
GGCTCCAGAACAGCACGGGTAGATGGCATATTGGGAAGAAATCCTTCCCTGTGAGGATGGAGAGGCCCTGGAATGGATTTCCCAGAGCAGCTGTGGCTGCCCCCGGATCCCTGGCAGTGCCCAAGGCCGGGTTGGACATTGGGACAGTGGAAGGTGTCCCTGCCCATGGCAGGGGTGGGATGAGATGGGATTTAAGGTCCCTTCCAACCTAAACCATTCCATGATTCTATGATCTTACACAGCAGCTTTCACTAACAAGTGCTGTCAGCCTCCTCCCCATTTTATTTAAGCTTTTGGATGGGAAAAAAAAAAAAAAAAAAAAAAAAAAAAGAGAGTGGCAGTTTTACAGAAGTGGTGCAGAGCCCCTGGCAGCTGTCCCCTGTCCCATCTGCAGGTCATCCCTGTGCTCCCTGAGAATGTCCCACAATGAGAGGTCGAGCCCCAGTGTCCCCCTGTCCAGGACAGCTGCTGTAGGTATCTATATATAATAAATAAGGAGGCTGCAGAGCTCGTTAACTGTATTTTTTTTCTTGGATGGAGCTGATAGAAATAATATCTCCCATTATCAAAAAAAAAAAAAAAAAACAAACTCCTGAATTCTTGGTAAAAAATAGCACAGCTGTAGTTACACTGAACTTTGTAAAATGAAAGTTATTACTTCCACTGAACGTCCTCGTGGGACCATTGCTCTGTGTCCTAAACTCCTCAGAGTTCTTACCTCTATTAAGCAGTCAGTAAATGTTTGTAAGCCTGATTCTACAGGAAAAGATGTAAATGTGTCTGTGGAGAGCTTGGGTTTAAAACCAGCCAGATTTAATCCCTACTTGACTTCCTCTTGTGTTGCTGTGAACAGGTAGTACAGGTCTGCAGCTCCTGTCACCTGCTGCTGGGAAACAGGGGCTCTCCTCCCTTCCAAAGGAGTTGCATTTTCTTCTCTTCCCTGCTCCTTTCCACCCTTTTCTTTTCCTCAGTTATTCATGGTTACTATTCTTCAGGAATTTTCAGGGATGAGCAGTGACTGGGTAGCCAGTAAAGACTTGGTCTGATATTTCAGGATCTTTCTGTGTCAATATGTAAAGCAAAGTCCATTATTGCCCCTTCAATAGCAATAACTAGAATATTATTCATTTAACACCAGGCACTTAGCAGTTTACTTAGTCTGAAGTTGGATGGAAGTTTTGAGTAGACACAAGTGTGCATAAAGGAATGATTCACACCCTTTGGAATTTGTAGCATTACTTTGGTTGTATATATATATATGGATTTACACTTCATTTTGCTTAATTATGTGTGTGGACAGGAGCACAGTAATAATAACAACTTTGTGAACCAGACCTTGCTGCATTGTGTAGTGTTTTCTCTGGAGATCCATTTCTACCTGCTGACTGTCCCCAGCAGGAATTTAGGAAGCTGGCAGGATGTGGTCAGTGCAGAGGCCATTCATGGAGAGCAGTTTTCCAAAGGACAGCTCCTACAGGTTCCTTGCTGCTGCCTGCTTTGTCTCCACACAAGTCTCTGCAGGCTTTAGCAAATATTTGATAGAAATATGCGTTTTCTGCTGTCAGTTTTCAGTTGTGACTTTCACCTTCCACTTGCAGTCGATGGTTTCAAAACAGGGCTGGGCATTTCCAAGCAGCTGTTTCAGTTAGGCAATATCTTCCTTGTGCTGGTGCTTGTTTGTGTGCTGCTGAGTGGGACCTGGGGAGTTACTCTGCCTTTTTCTGGGCTGTGCACCCTCAGTGTCAGCCAGAGCTCTGCCAGCCTGGTGGTACAGATTAACCACTGGATGTTCTCGGCCTCGTGGCTGTAGTTGGAACCTGCATTTTTCCAGGGATTAGCTGTGTCATCGTGGGTGTGCTCCTGCAGTGGATGTGAGCACGAGGGTGCTGATCTCTGACCCTGCCACCACCTGTGACCCACTGGGAGTGCTGGGGAGGGTGGGACACCAGGGCAGGGTGGAAAACAGCCTGGGCTCTGCTCCAGGGGAGAGGGAACGGCCTCAGGCTGGGCCAGGGGAGGCTCAGGGTGGACAGCAGCAGGAATTTCCCCATGGAAAGGCTGCTCAGGCCTTGGAAGTGCCCAGGGAGGTTTGGAGTGCCCATCCCTGGAGGTGTCCCAGCAATTCCTGGAGGTGGCACTCAGAGCTCTGGGCTGGGGACAAGGTGGGCATCGGGCACAGGTTGGACTCCATGATCTGGGAGGGCTTTTCCAGCCTCAGTGTTTCTGGGGATTCTGTGAGATAAAAATGAAAGGGTGGGAAAAGAAAGCTGAAGCAAGTGGGACAGAAGTGGAAGGTCACCCTTTAAGGAGGGATTCCTGCACTGCCACTGCTCCGTGGGTGTTTGTGGCTCAGAGAGGAGCCACTTGGGGTAAACACTGCAGAGCACAGGGACCACAGAGCTGTTTGCAGCAGCAGCTGTTGAGCTCTACAGCTCCACTAATTAGCCCTTGGTAATGTAGATGCAGCCTGCTTCTTCCAAAAAGCTCCACTTTAGGGAACAGCTTTTATTACGTAACAAACAGACACTTTGTAATCAGACCTCTTCCACAACATCACAGTATTGATTTTGGAAACTTTCCATGTCCCTAAATGGCTTTCTCTGAGCCAGGTTCCTGAGTGAGCACGTAGCTCTGTCTCCAGGGGTTTCCAGGTGAACTTACCCCGAATCACAACCAGATCTTGTGGATGGAGTCCAAAGTCTTGGCCTGGGTTGGTTTTATTTGCTTTGCAAAGCTTCTCAAATGATGCATTGATTCTGAATTCAGAGTAATTCTGAATTCAGGCTCCTCCTCCAGGATTAGTTTTGCATGTGCTATCAGGTCTCAATCTGTATCCCAGAAAAAAGCTAGGCTACTTCCTTGCCACACCTAAGTATTCACCTAATTTGTACCTATTTTTTGAGCAGGTTCCTGTTTGTGTGTGCAGATATATGTCCAGTCTTGTAAAAAGCAAAACACCTTGTTTTCTGATCCCTGCTCCTTGGGTCTTTGACTAAGGAATGGAAGGAAAAGCATGGATAAAGTGCCAGCACTGGGATCAAACTGAACTAGCAGACTGTCTATTCAAATATCTGCATTAAAAATGAGGGGAATGAAGAATATCAAAGAAATGGGAAACAGCTATAAATTAACTGTATCTGACAAGAGCATTTAACTCTAGTGACAGTAATTGGCCTGTAGTCATTGTATTGTGTGTGTGGTTGATGGCTGATTTAACCCCCACCAACAGAGAAAGCAAGAGTGACTATTTGAAAAGTTTAACTTAAAACAACATTGGCACAAGAACACAAACGTATGGAAATCATCCTGCACACACTAGTCACTGATCAGGATGGAGACCAGGCTTCCCACTGCTTCCAGCAGGGAATTGAAATAATTTCATCTAGAACTTGATAAATACATTGTCATGTTTGTATGCTAGGAAAGCTCAAAGCACCTATTGACATTGGTGGTTTTCTGTATTCCTGTTAGTCCTTGGATACAGTTCTTGGACTGTATCACTGCAGCCATCCCTGTCTGCAGTGTTGCCTCATTCCCAAACATGCTACTTGTGCTAGCAAGACTATTGCTATTGAAATTCCAAGAGGGAATTCCACATGGGACTTTTCCCCTCATCATCTGTAAGTGGGAGGGTCAGGAAGCAGAAGAATAAGAAGTGGTTAGGCTAAAATGCAGACACTCGAAAGAGGAGCCAAAAACATTTGTTCCTTGTGGGACAGAGTTTACAGCAGTTGTTCTGTCATCTAAAGCAGGGTGGGAATATCTTGATGCCTGGGTACAGAAGGCAGATGAAGTAGTTGGACGCAGTAGGACCAAGAGGAGGAATGAGGATAGGATACTTATTTTCTGCTTTGTTTCTCCTTTATTTCTGTGCCTGACAAGTGCTACAACCACTGTTGGGCATGGGAGCCGAGCTGGTTGCCCGTACTGGAGCGTGGGAAGGACTTTCCCCATATGGTAAAGTGCTGGTTGGCTTCCATTTACCAGCACAGGGTGGCCTGGGGGGATTGGGAGTTTAAATCCTGTGTACAGGACCTCACACATCTGTGGGGTGACCTGGATATCGCAGGTTATGTTGCTGTGCTTGGTTGGAGAGATGGTCTTGGATGATGACTTTAATTGCCCTGCCCTAAGTTGTGTTTGAGACCCCGGAGTGACCATGGGGGGCTCCAGGAGAGGCTCTGGAGGGTGGATGGGTCCGTGCTGTGCCAGCCGTGTTGGGACCCTCTGGAACCCTTCCTCGGGGTGTGCTGTTCCTCACCAGCTCTGCCTTGCAGGGGGAGCATCTCCAGCTTGGCTTGCTTTAAGCTTCAATCAGTTCCCTTCCAGCTACTTCAGTTATGCTGGCCTGGCATCCCGTGTAACGTGAACCACTCCCGGCTTCTCAAAGGCGCACCACAGACAGCTTGCTACATGACCTGGTTAAGAGGGTGCTAATTGGGCTATTTTCTGCTTACATCCCCTTTTTCCTGTTAGCTGGCCACTTCCTGCATTGACACACCCTGAAACTGCCGGTAACAGACCAGTGCAGCTTTAAAGGCTGAAAGTAGCCCCAGTCAGAACTTCACCGTGGCCTTGCTGCTGCTGTCACCGCGGCCACCTGGTAAATAGTCCTGCGACAGGGATGAGAGCTGGGCTGGAGGGAGCTGAGGGTAGGACTGCGGCTGTTTGGAGAGGCAGGAGCAGTGCAGGGCTGGGCCCAGCCCGGAGGGACATCAGTCTGAGCCTGTCATCGTCCCAAACTTACCTGAGGAGCTTTGGGAAGGAAGGAATTAGACAACGCTCCTGCGCCAGCGGCGAGTTATGCAAACTCTAGTGGAGATGGTTATAAGTTTTCTATTTTTAAGCCTTGCATTGAGTGACTCACTTTATTAGATGTGTTCGTTTGCAGTGGAATGTGAAGCACCCGGATTCCATGGTAATGGCCTCGTAAGGCACAGGCAGCTACAACATAACAGATTGGCTTTCTCCTCCCCATCTCCCGGGTTGGAGCCGTGTGTGATGGCAGCGCGGGGCGGCTCCCGCTGCTGCGGCACGGCTCTGCAGCCCCGATCCATCTGTCCCTCCGCTTCTGCTGGCATTCTCATCCTGCTTCACTCTCTAACTCACGGCCCTGGGGCTCACTCCCCACCATTCCCCTTCCTTCATTCCTTTCATTCTTTCCCCCGGCTTTGGCCATGGGTTGCTCAGATCCAGCCCCGTGTCTTTGGAATTAAAGTACCTGAGTAGAGAAAGGCTGGCGATCGGGGCACTTCCCTTCCAGCCCCCGGCTGCCCCGGGTGGGAGTGGGTTGCACGACTCCCAGTGACACCCAGACAATGCTCTGGCAGCTGGCTGGGCCGGGCATTACGGGAAATAAGGAAGGCAAGGCACTGCCAGGAGCTGTGCCAGCCTCCTGAGGGCTGTGGGTGGCACAGCTTTGTCACGCTGGTCACAAGCATCTGCTGAGGACAGGTGTTGAAATCCCTTCTTTAAAAACCAGGGTGTAAGTGGTACCTTGTAGCACCTTTCGAACCCTTTTTGGGTTTGAAGCACGGGGTTGAAAGCGAAGACACCCTGTTGTCCAGCACTTCTATAGTGACTTTCTTCCTAGAAGATTCCAAAGAGCTCTGCAGAATTAAAACAAAACCGACGTGTTGGACACAGTGTAAGGATGCATTAATTGCTGAAGTGGAGCCCTGGCCTGTGACACAGCAGGTGCAGGGGCTGATACCTGGGGAGGGTCAGCTGGGGACCTCCCTGAGGTGGGGAACTCATCACCAGCCTGGCTCTGCAGTGGGACACTCCTCTGGAGGTGACTACTGCATGTTGCTGTAGTGCAGGTGGATGTGACTGAGCTGCTGGTTTAGGAGTGCACCAAGGAATTCCCACTGTGACTGGGGTTTGTATTAACTTTTGGAAAGTGAAAGCAGGAACTTGTGCTGATAAATCTTCTGTGTAGTTTCCATTTTGTGTGGACTGCTCTCCCCACCCCTTTGTGTCCTTTCAAGTTTAAAGCCTGTTTCTTCTTATCGTGAGTCCTTTAATAGCAGTTTGAGCTAATGTCCCTCTGAATCTTTCCCAGTGCTCAGCTGTTGCTGGGAACTGTTCCCTGGGGTTATTGAACTCCTTGGACAGATGACTCCATGCAATAGCTGCTCCTCTTGACGTGCTCCTGGCTCTTCCCACGCCCATCAAGGGCTCCTGCTCCTGCCACAGCTTGTTCTTGTTCTGTCAGGGGCCTCAGCCCACCCTCCAGGTGAGGCCATGGGTCCAAAGGTGCCATTTATGGCTTCTGTTGAAAGCGAGTGTAAGGCTTGACGTGCAGATTTACTGTGTCAGATGGCACTGGCAGCACTAAAACACTCTGAGCTGCTTTTAAAGGTGATTCAGAATATTTGTGTGATGGAAAGATGACTACTGACTGTAGTGCTTCCCATGCTGGTTGCTATTATCATTTTCATTAAAATAAAATCCCATTTCTGTCACAAGCTATTGATCTCAGCTTGGAGGAGAGGCAGGTTTCAGCAGTTGGTCACAGAAGAGGAAGGGTTTGTAAGTGTGGGCTCTTCCCTAGTACAGCCTTGGTGGGAACCACATGGGCTGCATTCCTTCCCCTTTCATCTGCTCTCAGTGTATCCTGGTGTCTGGGGCAGAGCTGGGGGACAAACCCACGAGTGTCTGTGTCACATTTTATCTTCTTTTTTGCCAGGGTCGGGATTAAATGTACGAGACAGTATTTCTTGTTCAGATTCAGATTCTTATCTATGTTTATTGATTCTTATCTATGTTACAGTCTCACAAACTGAGTTCTACAGCATTTCTAGCTAAACAAACTAAAAATAGAGCCCTATCTCTCTCTGTACAAGGCCTTTTAAGAACAAATTGTCCAATTAAGAAATGACACCTAAATTATTTTTACTTTTAACCCAATAACCAACCACCCGTGGCCCACAATGTGGAATTTTTTATCCAGTTACAAAATCCCACCCAAACCCATGAAGAAGAAGGTGAAAAAGGAGGACTCAGCCTATGTCCTAAAACCTCCATCTTGCTTTATATATATATATATATTACTATATTCTAATAAGTTTTCAAACGTGATATCACACTTCTATTCAAACTCCACACCCACAATCCCAGTGCTGTCACTCAGTTTTGGAAGCCTTTTCCACAGCCTCAGGTCAAATGCAGTGTTTGCTTGGAATTCTAGCTAAACAAAGTAAAAATGGAGCTCTCTACAAGGCCTTTTAAGGATAAACTGTCCAATTATGAAATGACACCTAATTTTTTTTTTACTTTTAACCCAATAACCAACCACCCCTGGCCCACAATGTGGACTTTTCTATTCAATTAAAAAATTCCACCCAGACCCATGAAGAAGAAGGTGAAAAAGAAGGACTCAGCCTCTGCCCTAAAACCTCCATCTTGCTTTATATCTACATTACTGTATTCTAAACCCTTAAACTCCAAGTTTCCCACCCTGTAGTATCACACACTTCTATCCAAACCCCACACCCACAGTCCCAGTGCTGTCACTCAATTTTGGGAGCCTTTTCCACGGCCTCAGGTCAATGCAGTGTTTGCTTGGGGGTCAGTGCCTGTCAGCACAGAAAGTCTGGAATTCTCCATGCCCGGGGTTCCAGCATGTCTGTTCAGAGTCTCTCATTTCTCTGTGGCTTTGTGGCAGTGTCCAGGTCACCCTCCTTTCCCGAGGAGCCCTTGTGTCCCATGTCCTGCCAGCAGGGCCATTCCTTTTGGGAAGAGCCTGGCACAGCCCTGCCCACCTGCGATGCCCCGAGCTCCCCCAGCCTCCTCCAAACACATGCACTCACGGCTCCCCAGTGCCAGCTCCCGTTTCCCGGGATGCAATTGAGCTGTTCCAGGTGCAAAAGCACCAGTCTGGTTGGAATGCCTGTCTGGCTTTGTGCTGGAGTGGCTTATGCTAAGCCCTGTTTTCTCCTCTCTCCTGAATGAGCTTCTCTTAGGGATGGTGAGCAGGATTGATGTGGCAATTTGAGCAGCCTGTCTCCTGGGAGAGTTCTTTTCTCGGGAGAATTGTCTGTAATCGGCTCTCAGCTCCGAGGAGAGCTAATGCAGCACGCCCCGGGGCCAGGCAGGGAGCCCTGGGGCCAGAAATCCTCCTGCACAGGGACAGAGTCCCTTTCTGGCTGTTAGAGGTGCTACCTCCGTGATCAGAGTGGGAAAGCTGTGCCCTGTGGCACATCTGATGTCACTGCAGCAGCTCTATCTGCCCTGAGATGGGGGCCAGGTGACAGGCTGGTGTAGGTGACAATCACTGAGCCTCTCAGTCAGTGGTGTGTGGACCTTGTGCTCAAATTCCATGGAGAGGAGTGGTGTGACTCTGGCAGGTGTGTCCCTGGTGTCCGAAATGAAGTCTCAGGAGAGGTCCCAGCCAGGGGACAAGAAGCAGGGCTGAGTGTTGTCTGTGCTTGCAGGAGCCCTGGTTCTGAGCAGGGATTGTGCTTCAGCCATCACCCTTCCTCCTGAGCTCACACAGCATGGACAGGGCACACTTCCCTTTGTCTTCCTGCAGGCCAGCATCTCTGCAGACATGTGAGAGGGCTCCTTGGAGGGTGCTAATCCCTTCCTTTTCAACTCCCTGGATTGTTGTGTTCCAGCACAGGCACTCGGAGGGTTTCAGGCTCTCAGAGAGACTCCTTTGCTGCTGCGTGAGGGGTGTGAAACTACTCTGGTAGCTCTCTGGGGAGCAGAGCTGTCCTTGCTGCCTCCTGGGAGCCTTGGGCAGAGGTGTGTGTCCCTCAGTGCTGGCTGGTGTGTGCAGCACTCCTGTCACCATCAGTGTGGCATGGCTGCAGACAGGACAGGAGTGATGCCAACTGTCTGAGCTCCTTCAGTGTGGGATGCTCCAGCTGCTCTTCCAGTTCCTCTGCTCTCCTGGATTCCACCCCGTGATTGTCACAACTCTGTGACTGTCCATGGTCTTCCTCTCTGCTTTCACAGGGGCCAGGCCTCCACAGTAACTTCCCTCCCAGGAGCTTCCTTTGCTGGGCTTTGTCTGTCACCTTTCACTCCTCCCTGTCACAGCACAAGGGAAAGATGAAGCTGATCTTTTTTTGTGACCACAGTAAGAGGTAAATGGAAAATGTGATACAGAAAAGGCAGTCGTGGTGGGAGTCTCCAAGGGCATAAATGCCCCTCTTTGGAAAACCTTGCAGTGGGAAGCTGCAAGTCTTGGCCCTCTGTACATGATTCCTTACTCAGTTTGTACACACAGCAGCTCTGCATTGAATGTCTGAGCCAGAAATTGTGTGGGGATTTCCCCCAGGCTGAGTGTGCTGCAGGCAAAGTGCTCAGGGAATGAGGTCAAGGTTTGGATTGGGAGTGATTCCATGGGCAGGGGACACCTTCCATTGTCCCAGGCTGCTCCAAGCCCCAGTGTCCAGCCTGGCCTTGGGCACTGCCAGGGATCCAGGGGCAGTCTCAGCTTCTCTGGGAAACCTGTGCCAGGGAAGAATTCCTTCCTAAAATCAAATCTAAACCTTCCCTCGTTCAGTTTAAAGCCGTTGTGCCTTGTCCTGTCACTGCAAGCCCCTGTAAAATGTCTCTGATAGTGGGTGCTGAGAACATGGAATCATGGAATCATGGAATCATGGAATGGTTTGGGTAGGAAGAGACCCTAAAGATCATCCCATCCCACCCCTGCCATGGCAGGGACACGTCCCACTGTCCCAGGCTGCTCCAAGCCCCAGTGTCCAGCCTGGCCTTGGGCACTGCCAGGGATCCAGGGGCAGCCACAGCTGCTCTGGGCACCCTGTGCCAGGGCCTGCCCACCCTCCCAGGGAGGAATTCCTTCCTTTGGGGCATTGCAGCCTCATGTGCAGGTACAGGAGCAGTTCAGAGGGCTGTGTTTGTGTCCTGACAAGCCTCAGGGAGGCTGCCAGGGCCATTCCTGCCCAGCCTGGCATGGGGAGCTCCCGGCCCAGGGCTGCCCCTGGTGAGTGCACTGGTGCTCCAGCGTTGGCACAGGGCTGCACACATTGTCTGCCTCTGCTTTAGGCTGTGTTGGTGCTCCATCAGCTGTCTGGGGAGTGCTGGGGGGTGTGTGGGCTGGCCAGGGGTGTCCCTGTGTGTGGAGTGCTGGCAGGATCCCAGATGGGATGGATGTTGTCCCTAACACGGGCCGGGACAGTCGGAGTGGGCTGTGCCTGCTTAACATTCAGCTCAGCCCCGTGCACATTTGTCATTCAGGACCAGAACACTGGGTCTATTAAGGATTTGCCTGACCCACATAGGGCTGGTTTGAAACCCTGTGGAGCTGGGTGGTGAAGTGCCACCCTGCCTTGGAGCTGCTCAGTCCTGTCCCTGTCTGTGCTGCTGCTTCTCGCTGCTGCTGCTGCACCACCCCGGGGTAGGACAGGCTGGGCTGTGGGCAATTCCTGCCTGGAAGGGGCAGGGGTTGGTGCAGGAGTGGGATGGGATGGGCAGGGAGCTGTTGTGGAGCTGATCAGATCTGCTGTGCTGTTGGGATAAGGGTTTGGTGGCCCTGTGGCTGGGCACAGGCTGTTCCTGGGCTGCCTTTGCCATGGGATTGGCAGTACCTGTCACAGGGTCACCCTGGGGTATGTGTATCTACTCTGGTCTAAACACTCTTTCATCCTTCAGCTTTCTCAGCAAACACCAGAGCACTCTGGGCTTGCCTCTGTCTAGACTTTGTTTAGAAGTTGTTAATATTGCAGTGAAAATCTCTAACTAAGACATTGCCACCCTAAATTTCAACTTGCCACAACATTGTCATTAGTTTCTTCAAATGGTCTATTCCGAGTGCACCAGATCCTGACATGGTAAAACTGCCAATTAATTTTTATCTTCTTTTCTTCCAGTAAAAGATGGCATTTCAGAAGGCAGTGAAAGGAACTGCTCTCATTGGAGGAGGTGCCATAGCAACAGTTTTTGGCCTCTCTCAATTTTCTCAGTATAGAAACAAACACGTAAGTATTAATTATGATTTTTGATAAAATAGGAAACTTAAAATCTGTCAGAGCATATGTCAGGCTTGTACAAATAGCTTTAAAAAATGACCTTCGGGTGCCACTGGGGGCTTTACTTAATTGCAGGAGGAGTGGAAGGATCTGTCTGAAGTAAAAGCCCTGTCTGGACAGTGTTTTCAAGCTGAGAAGCTGGAAGTGACACCACCAACACTCCCTTCTCAGTCATTGCACCAAGGACTGGTTTGGGTTGGAAAATCCCTCCAAGACTCCAAGTCCAGCCATTCCCCCAACACAGCCAAGGCCACCGTCACCCATGTCCCCAAGTGCCACATCCACAACTGTCTTTAAATCCCTTTTCTGGCTGTTTCTGTGGGGAGAAGGAGGAGCAGCTGGGAATGAGATGAGTCATTTCTGGGGAGCCAAGCTGGGAAGTGGATAAGGCAGGATTCTTATGGCTTCAGATACTGTTGCAGAAAATAAACCCCAGCATTTCAAGTGAGCTCCCCATCGGGCTGCCTGCCTTGCTCCAAGCTGGTAATGCTCTCTCCAGAGTCTTTATCCCAGGGTTTTACAGCCTGGCTTCATTTTACTGTCAAAAATGGCAGCTGCAGCTTTTAGGACTGTTAAATAAGAGGAGTTGGAAGGGAAAAGTCACCTGGAAAGCTCACCTGTTGCATATTGTCTGCAGTATTCCAGAATTTAGGGAATTCCTCTTTTTCTGAGGATGGATGGTCACGATGAACTTCTAGACCCACATGAAACCCCAGGGTTTTACAGAGCATGATCAGGGTGTCAAAATGACAGAACCACTTGTGCTTTTATCCCAAATAATTTTTCTGTGCTGACACTTGGGGTCACATTCATGCTCCTGAAGTTGGATCACTGAATCCCAGAGCAGCGTGGATTGAAAGGACCCCTAAAGCTCTTATCATTCCACCCCTGTGCCATCCCTGGAGTGTCTCAGGCCAGGCTGGACAGGGCTTGGAGCAGCCTGAGGCAGTGGAAGGTGTCCCTGCCCATGGCAGGATGAGCTTTAGGTCCTTCCCAACCCAAACCATTCTGGAATTCTGTGATTTGGCCTCAAACACCTGCATGGCCCAGGTGGCACAGTGAATTTCACCAGCACTGATGGGGACAGAGTATTGGAAGTAACAGACCCTCCTGCTTCCTGCCTGAATTGCTGCATTCTGGTTTTCTGGGCCTTTATTTACTGCATCAACCTGAGCAGGCTGGTGCCAGGTGTGAGATGGGCTGTTCTTGGATATGCCAGGTTGAACTGGAGACCACTGGTGGCTTTTCCTTCCCCTCTCCCCTCATGGTCACTGAGGGGAAAGGCAGTGCTTTGGTTTGGAGTTGTAAGATTCTGCTGTCCTTTCCCAGTCCTGCTCTTCCTGGTGCATGAGTGCATTGCTGGTCAGTAGAAATTGCTCAGCAAGGTGAATCCAGTAGTGTGATAATATGATAATGCATCAGGGTCTGCTTTGGGGAGTTTTAATTACTGTATTTTTTTTTTTTTTGTTTAAATGAATAAGGATGATGAATTTGACTCTGCAAACCTACCTGGAGATTTACAGTAGCAAATTAACAAGAGCATTGGCTTATGGATTACTAGATCACTTTATAACTTGATGATTAAATTCAAACTGCCAAACTAAATTCCTCTCACTAAGAGCGTAATCAAAACCATTCAGGGAACTCTTGCCTGAGAAATTGTAGATATAAACAGCAATTGCTTATTTCAGTAAACACACTTGTTCACTGCCAAACTAATCACGTTACTGCAGATGGAATCCCTGTGTGCAGCTTTTCTTCACTCCCCCATTTAATTGACAGCAAGATGCATCATATCTATATCAATTCCTGGTACTAATCACTCTGCTTATATTCCAGGGCTAATCTCCACACTCTGCCTATAGCAGGGGCTGGATGCTGGGGACTCTGCTCTGGGCTCTGCTAGGAGCCATTTATTGTAAATAATGGGTTTAAAAACAAACCAAAACATGGAATCAAACCCACCTGATGCCAGTATTTCTTGAACTCCAAATCTTTCTTTTCTGGCATTCTGTTGTTTTCCTGAAGTTAAGTGGTATGCTTGGAAATTTCCCTGGAAATGTAGTGCAAAGTAAATTTGGAGGTGGGGATTTTCCTTCTCTAGAGCTCATGGAAGTTAAGCACGTGTCACTGAGCTCGATCAGACAAAAC
>JANPWX010025369.1:0-13136 GCA_024734555.1 Trochalopteron elliotii | reverse complement strand
GGCTCCAGAACAGCACGGGTAGATGGCATATTGGGAAGAAATCCTTCGCTGTGAGGATGGAGAGGCCCTGGAATGGATTTCCCAGAGCAGCTGTGGCTGCCCTCGGATCCCTGGCAGTGCCCAAGGCCAGGTTGGACATTGGGACAGTGGAAGGTGTCCCTGCCCATGGCAGGGGTGGGATGAGATGGGATTTAAGGTCCCTTCCAACCTAAACCATTCCATGATTCTATGATCTTACACAGCAGCTTTCACTAACAAGTGCTGTCAGCCTCCTCCCCATTTTATTTAAGCTTTTGGATGGGAAAAAAAAAAAAAAAAAAAAAAAAAAAAGAGAGTGGCAGTTTTACAGAAGTGGTGCAGAGCCCCTGGCAGCTGTCCCCTGTCCCATCTGCAGGTCATCCCTGTGCTCCCTGAGAATGTCCCACAATGAGAGGTCGAGCCCCAGTGTCCCCCTGTCCAGGACAGCTGCTGTAGGTATCTATATATAATAAATAAGGAGGCTGCAGAGCTCGTTAACTGTATTTTTTTTCTTGGATGGAGCTGATAGAAATAATATCTCCCATTATCAAAAAAAAAAAAAAAAAACAAACTCCTGAATTCTTGGTAAAAAATAGCACAGCTGTAGTTACACTGAACTTTGTAAAATGAAAGTTATTACTTCCACTGAACGTCCTCGTGGGACCATTGCTCTGTGTCCTAAACTCCTCAGAGTTCTTACCTCTATTAAGCAGTCAGTAAATGTTTGTAAGCCTGATTCTACAGGAAAAGATGTAAATGTGTCTGTGGAGAGCTTGGGTTTAAAACCAGCCAGATTTAATCCCTACTTGACTTCCTCTTGTGTTGCTGTGAACAGGTAGTACAGGTCTGCAGCTCCTGTCACCTGCTGCTGGGAAACAGGGGCTCTCCTCCCTTCCAAAGGAGTTGCATTTTCTTCTCTTCCCTGCTCCTTTCCACCCTTTTCTTTTCCTCAATTATTCATGGTTACTATTCTTCAGGAATTTTCAGGGATGAGCAGTGACTGGGTAGCCAGTAAAGACTTGGTCTGATATTTCAGGATCTTTCTGTGTCAATATGTAAAGCAAAGTCCATTATTGCCCCTTCAATAGCAATAACCAGAATATTATTCATTTAACACCAGGCACTTAGCAGTTTACTTAGTCTGAAGTTGGATGGAAGTTTTGAGTAGACACAAGTGTGCATAAAGAAATGATTCACACCCTTTGGAATTTGTAGCATTACTTTGGTTGTATATATATATATGGATTTACACTTCATTTTGCTTAATTATGTGTGTGGACAGGAGCACAGTAATAATAACAACTTTGTGAACCAGACCTTGCTGCATTGTGTAGTGTTTTCTCTGGAGATCCATTTCTACCTGCTGACTGTCCCCAGCAGGAATTTAGGAAGCTGGCAGGATGTGGTCAGTGCAGAGGCCATTCATGGAGAGCAGTTTTCCAAAGGACAGCTCCTACAGGTTCCTTGCTGCTGCCTGCTTTGTCTCCACACAAGTCTCTGCAGGCTTTAGCAAATATTTGATAGAAATATGCGTTTTCTGCTGTCAGTTTTCAGTTGTGACTTTCACCTTCCACTTGCAGTCGATGGTTTCAAAACAGGGCTGGGCATTTCCAAGCAGCTGTCTCAGTTAGGCAATATCTTCCTTGTGCTGGTGCTTGTTTGTGTGCTGCTGAGTGGGACCTGGGGAGTTACTCTGCCTTTTTCTGGGCTGTGCACCCTCAGTGTCAGCCAGAGCTCTGCCAGCCTGGTGGTACAGATTAACCACTGGATGTTCTCGGCCTCGTGGCTGTAGTTGGAACCTGCATTTTTCCAGGGATTAGCTGTGTCATCGTGGGTGTGCTCCTGCAGTGGATGTGAGCACGAGGGTGCTGATCTCTGACCCTGCCACCACCTGTGACCCACTGGGAGTGCTGGGGAGGGTGGGACACCAGGGCAGGGTGGAAAACAGCCTGGGCTCTGCTCCAGGGGAGAGGGAACGGCCTCAGGCTGGGCCAGGGGAGGCTCAGGGTGGACAGCAGCAGGAATTTCCCCATGGAAAAGGAGCTCAGGCCTTGGAAGTGCCCAGGGAGGTTTGCAGTGCCCATCCCTGGAGGTGTCCCAGCAATTCCTGGAGGTGGCACTCAGAGCTCTGGGCTGGGGACAAGGTGGGATCGGGCACAGGTTGGACTCCATGATCTGGGAGGGCTTTTCCAGCCTCAGTGTTTCTGGGGATTCTGTGAGATAAAAATGAAAGGGTGGGAAAAGAAAGCTGAAGCAAGTGGGACAGAAGTGGAAGGTCACCCTTTAAGGAGGGATTCCTGCACTGCCACTGCTCCGTGGGTGTTTGTGGCTCAGAGAGGAGCCACTTGGGGTAAACACTGCAGAGCACAGGGACCACAGAGCTGTTTGCAGCAGCAGCTGTTGAGCTCTACAGCTCCACTAATTAGCCCTTGGTAATGTAGATGCAGCCTGCTTCTTCCAAAAAGCTCCACTTTAGGGAACAGCTTTTATTACGTAACAAACAGACACTTTGTAATCAGACCTCTTCCACAACATCACAGTATTGATTTTGGAAACTTTCCATGTCCCTAAATGGCTTTCTCTGAGCCAGGTTCCTGAGTGAGCACGTAGCTCTGTCTCCAGGGGTTTCCAGGTGAACTTACCCCGAATCACAACCAGATCTTGTGGATGGAGTCCAAAGTCTTGGCCTGGGTTGGTTTTATTTGCTTTGCAAAGCTTCTCAAATGATGCATTGATTCTGAATTCAGAGTAATTCTGAATTCAGGCTCCTCCTCCAGGATTAGTTTTGCATGTGCTATCAGGTCTCAATCTGTATCCCAGAAAAAAGCTAGGCTACTTCCTTGCCACACCTAAGTATTCACCTAATTTGTACCTATTTTTTGAGCAGGTTCCTGTTTGTGTGTGCAGATATATGTCCAGTCTTGTGAAAAGCAAAACACCTTGTTTTCTGATCCCTGCTCCTTGGGTCTTTGACTAAGGAATGGAAGGAAAAGCATGGATAAAGTGCCAGCACTGGGATCAAACTGAACTAGCAGACTGTCTATTCAAATATCTGCATTAAAAATGAGGGGAATGAAGAATATCAAAGAAATGGGAAACAGCTATAAATTAACTGTATCTGACAAGAGCATTTAACTCTAGTGACAGTAATTGGCCTGTAGTCATTGTATTGTGTGTGTGGTTGATGGCTGATTTAACCCCCACCAACAGAGAAAGCAAGAGTGACTATTTGAAAAGTTTAACTTAAAACAACATTGGCACAAGAACACAAACGTATGGAAATCATCCTGCACACACTAGTCACTGATCAGGATGGAGACCAGGCTTCCCACTGCTTCCAGCAGGGAATTGAAATACTTTCATCTAGAACTTGATAAATACATTGTCATGTTTGTATGCTAGGAGAGCTCAAAGCACCTATTGACATTGGTGGTTTTCTGTATTCCTGTTAGTCCTTGGATACAGTTCTTGGACTGTATCACTGCAGCCATCCCTGTCTGCAGTGTTGCCTCATTCCCAAACATGCTACTTGTGCTAGCAAGACTATTGCTATTGAAATTCCAAGAGGGAATTCCACATGGGACTTTTCCCCTCATCATCTGTAAGTGGGAGGGTCAGGAAGCAGAAGGATAAGAAGTGGTTAGGCTAAAATGCAGACACTCGAAAGAGGAGCCAAAAACATTTGTTCCTTGTGGGACAGAGTTTACAGCAGTTGTTCTGTCATCTAAAGCAGGGTGGGAATATCTTGATGCCTGGGGTACAGAAGGCAGATGAAGTAGTTGGACGCAGTAGGACCAAGAGGAGGAATGAGGATAGGATACTTATTTTCTGCTTTGTTTCTCCTTTATTTCTGTGCCTGACAAGTGCTACAACCACTGTTGGGCATGGGAGCCGAGCTGGTTGCCTGTACTGGAGCGTGGGAAGGACTTTCCCCATATGGTAAAGTGCTGGTTGGCTTCCATTTACCAGCACAGGGTGGCCTGGGGGGATTGGGAGTTTAAATCCTGTGTACAGGACCTCACACATCTGTGGGGTGACCTGGATATCGCAGGTTATGTTGCTGTGCTTGGTTGGAGAGATGGTCTTGGATGATGACTTTAATTGTCCTGCCCTAAGTTGTGTTTGAGACCCCGGAGTGACCATGGGGGGCTCCAGGAGAGGCTCTGGAGGGTGGATGGGTCCGTGCTGTGCCAGCCGTGTTGGGACCCTCTGGAACCCTTCCTCGGGGTGTGCTGTTCCTCACCAGCTCTGCCTTGCAGGGGGAGCATCTCCAGCTTGGCTTGCTTTAAGCTTCAATCAGTTCCCTTCCAGCTACTTCAGTTATGCTGGCCTGGCATCCCGTGTAACGTGAACCACTCCCGGCTTCTCAAAGGCGCACCACAGACCCCTTGCTAGATGACCTGGTTAAGAGGGTGCTAATTGGGCTATTTTCTGCTTACATCCCCTTTTTCCTGTTAGCTGGCCACTTCCTGCATTGACACACCCTGAAACTGCCGGTAACAGACCAGTGCAGCTTTAAAGGCTGAAAGTAGCCCCAGTCAGAACTTCACCGTGGCCTTGCTGCTGCTGTCCCCGCGGCCACCTGGTAAATAGTCCTGCGAGAGGGCTGAGAGCTGGGCTGGAGGGAGCTGAGGGTAGGACTGCGGCTGTTTGGAGAGGCAGGAGCAGTGCAGGGCTGAGCCCAGCCCGGAGGGACATCAGTCTGAGCCTGTCATCGTCCCAAACTTACCTGAGGAGCTTTGGGAAGGAAGGAATTAGACAACGCTCCTGCGCCAGCGGCGAGTTATGCAAACTCTAGTGGAGATGGTTATAAGTTTTCTATTTTTAAGCCTTGCATTGAGTGACTCACTTTATTAGATGTGTTCGTTTGCAGTGGAATGTGAAGCACCCGGATTCCATGGTAATGGCCTCGTAAGGCACAGGCAGCTACAACATAACAGATTGGCTTTCTCCTCCCCATCTCCCGGGTTGGAGCCGTGTGTGATGGCAGCGCGGGGCGGCTCCCGCTGCTGCGGCACGGCTCTGCAGCCCCGATCCATCTGTCCCTCCGCTTCTGCTGGCATTCTCATCCTGCTTCACTCTCTAACTCACGGCCCTGGGGCTCACTCCCCACCATTCCCCTTCCTTCATTCCTTTCATTCTTTCCCCCGGCTTTGGCCATGGGTTGCTCAGATCCAGCCCCGTGTCTTTGGAATTAAAGTACCTGAGTAGAGAAAGGCTGGCGATCGGGGCACTTCCCTTCCAGCCCCCGGCTGCCCCGGGTGGGAGTGGGTTGCACGACTCCCAGTGACACCCAGACAATGCTCTGGCAGCTGGCTGGGCCGGGCATTACGGGAAATAAGGAAGGCAAGGCACTGCCAGGAGCTGTGCCAGCCTCCTGAGGGCTGTGGGTGGCACAGCTTTGTCACGCTGGTCACAAGCATCTGCTGAGGACAGGTGTTGAAATCCCTTCTTTAAAAACCAGGGTGTAAGTGGTACCTTGTAGCACCTTTCAAACCCTTTTTGGGTTTGAAGCACGGGGTTGAAAGCAAAGACACCCTGTTGTCCAGCACTTCTATAGTGACTTTCTTCCTAGAAGATTCCAAAGAGCTCTGCAGAATTAAAACAAAACCGACGTGTTGGACACAGTGTAAGGATGCATTAATTGCTGAAGTGGAGCCCTGGCCTGTGACACAGCAGGTGCAGGGGCTGATACCTGGGGAGGGTCAGCTGGGGACCTCCCTGAGGTGGGGAACTCATCACCAGCCTGGCTCTGCAGTGGGACACTCCTCTGGAGGTGACTACTGCATGTTGCTGTAGTGCAGGTGGATGTGACTGAGCTGCTGGTTTAGGAATGCACCAAGGAATTCCCACTGTGACTGGGGTTTGTATTAACTTTTGGAAAGTGAAAGCAGGAACTTGTGCTGATAAATCTTGTGTAGTTTCCATTTTGTGTGGACTGCTCTCCCCACCCCTTTGTGTCCTTTCAAGTTTAAAGCCTGTTTCTTCTTATCATGAGTCCTTTAATAGCAGTTTGAGCTAATGTCCCTCTGAATCTTTCCCAGTGCTCAGCTGTTGCTGGGAACTGTTCCCTGGGGTTATTGAACTCCTTGGACAGATGACTCCATGCAATAGCTGCTCCTCGTGACGTGCTCCTGGCTCTTCCCACGCCCATCAAGGGCTCCTGTTCCTGCCACAGCTTGTTCTTGTTCTGTCAGGGGCCTCAGCCCACCCTCCAGGTGAGGCCATGGGTCCAAAGGTGCCATTTATGGCTTCTGTTGAAAGCGAGTGTAAGGCTTGACGTGCAGATTTACTGTGTCAGATGGCACTGGCAGCACTAAAACACTCTGAGCTGCTTTTAAAGGTGATTCAGAATATTTGTGTGATGGAAAGATGACTACTGACTGTAGTGCTTCTCATGCTGGTTGCTATTATCATTTTCATTAAAATAAAATCCCATTTCTGTCACAAGCTATTGATCTCAGCTTGGAGGAGAGGCAGGTTTCAGCAGTTGCTCACAGAAGAGGAAGGGTTTGTAAGTGTGGGCTCTTCCCTAGTACAGCCTTGGTGGGAACCACATGGGCTGCATTCCTTCCCCTTTCATCTGCTCTCAGGTGTATCCTGGTGTCTGGGGCAGAGCTGGGGAACAAACCCACGAGTGTCTGTGTCACATTTTATCTTCTTTTTTGCCAGGGTCGGGATTAAATGTATGAGACAGATAGATTCTTATCTATGTTTATTGATTCTTATCTATGTTACGGTCTCACAAACTGTGGGTTCTACAGCATTTCTAGCTAAACAAACTAAAAATAGAGCCCTATCTCTCTCTGTACAAGGCCTTTTAAGAACAAATTGTCCAATTAAGAAATGACACCTAAATTATTTTTACTTTTAACCCAATAACCAACCACCCCTGGCCCACAATGTGGAATTTTTTATCCAGTTACAAAATCCCACCCAAACCCATGAAGAAGAAGGTGAAAAAGGAGGACTCAGCCTATGTCCTAAAACCTCCATCTTGCTTTATATATATATATATTACTATATTCTAATAAGTTTTCAAACGTGATATCACACTTCTATTCAAACTCCACACCCACAATCCCAGTGCTGTCACTCAGTTTTGGAAGCCTTTTCCACAGCCTCAGGTCAAATGCAGTGTTTGCTTGGAATTCTAGCTAAACAAAGTAAAAATGGAGCTCTCTACAAGGCCTTTTAAGGATAAACTGTCCAATTGTGAAATGACACCTAATTTTTTTTTACTTTTAACCCAATAACCAACCACCCGTGGCCCACAATGTGGACTTTTCTATTCAATTAAAAAATTCCACCCAGACCCATGAAGAAGAAGGTGAAAAAGAAGGACTCAGCCTCTGCCCTAAAACCTCCATCTTGCTTTATATCTATATTCCTGTATTCTAAACCCTTAAACTCCAAGTTTCCCACCCTGTAGTATCACACACTTCTATTCAAACCCCACACCCACAGTCCCAGTGCTGTCACTCCATTTTGGGAGCCTTTTCCACGGCCTCAGGTCAGTGCAGTGTTTGCCTGGGGGTCAATGCCTGCAGCACAGAAAGTCTGGAATTCTCCGTGCCCGGGGTTCCAGCATGTCTGTTCAGAGTCTCTCATTTCTCTGTGGCTTTGTGGCAGTGTCCAGGTCACCCTCCTTTCCCGAGGAGCCCTTGTGTCCCATGTCCTGCCAGCAGGGCCATTCCTTTTGGGAAGAGCCTGGCACAGCCCTGCCCACCTGCAATGCCCCGAGCTCCCCCAGCCTCCTCCAAACACATCCACTCACAGCTCCCCAGTGCCAGCTCCCGTTTCCCGGGATGCAATTGAGCTGTTCCAGGTGCAAAAGCACCAGTCTGGTTGGAATGCCTGTCTGGCTTTGTGCTGGAGTGGCTTATGCTAAGCCCTGTTTTTCCCTCTCTCCTGAATGAGCTTCTCTTAGGGATGGTTAGCAGGATTGATGTGGCAATTTGAGCAGCCTGTCTCCTGGGAGAGTTCTTTTCTCGGGAGAATTGTCTGTAATCGGCTCTCAGCTCCGAGGAGAGCTAATGCAGCACGCCCCGGGGCCAGGCAGGGAGCCCTGGGGGCAGAAATCCTCCTGCACAGGGACAGAGTCCCTTTCTGGCTGTTAGAGGTGCTACCTCCGTGATCAGAGTGGGAAAGCTGTGCCCTGTGGCAAATCTAATGTCACTGCAGCAGCTCTATCTGCCCTGAGACGGGGGCCAGGTGACAGGCTGGTGTAGGTGACAATCACTGAGCCTCTCAGTCAGTGGTGTGTGGACCTTGTGCTCAAATTCCATGGAGAGGAGTGGTGTGACTCTGGCAGGTGTGTCCCTCCTGTCCGAAATGAAGTCTCAGGAGAGGTCCCAGCCAGGGGACAAGAAGCAGGGCTGAGTGTTGTCTGTGCTTGCAGGAGCCCTGGTTCTGAGCAGGGATTGTGCTTCAGCCATCACCCTTCCTCCTGAGCTCACACAGCATGGACAGGGCACACTTCCCTTTGTCTTCCTGCAGGCCAGCATCTCTGCAGACGTGAGAGGGCTCCTTGGAGGGTGCTAATCCCTTCCTTTTCAACTCCCTGGATTGTTGTGTTCCAGCACAGGCACTCGGAGGGTTTCAGGCTCTCAGAGAGACTCCTTTGCTGCTGCGTGAGGGGTGTGAAACTACTCTGGTAGCTCTCTGGGGAGCAGAGCTGTCCTTGCTGCCTCCTGGGAGCCTTGGGCAGAGGTGTGTGTCCCTCAGTGCTGGCTGGTGTGTGCAGCACTCCTGTCACCATCAGTGTGGCATGGCTGCAGACAGGACAGGAGTGATGCCAACTGTCTGAGCTCCTTCAGTGTGGGATGTTCCAGCTGCTCTTCCAGTTCCTCTGCTCTCCTGGATTCCACCCCGTGATTGTCACAACTCTGTGACTGTCCATGGTCTTCCTCTCTGCTTTCACAGGGGCCAGGCCTCCACAGTAACTTCCCTCCCAGGAGCTTCCTTTGCTGGGCTTTGTCTGTCACCTTTCACTCCTCCCTGTCACAGCACAAGGGAAAGATGAAGCTGATCTTTTTTTGTGACCACAGTAAGAGGTAAATGGAAAATGTGATACAGAAAAGGCAGTCATGGTGGGAGTCTCCAAGGGCATAAATGCCCCTCTTTGGAAAACCTTGCAGTGGGAGGCTGCAAGTCTTGGCCCTCTGTACATGATTCCTTTACTCAGTTTGTACACACAGCAGCTCTGCATTGAATGTCTGAGCCAGAAATTGTGTGGGGATTTCCCCCAGGCTGAGTGTGCTGCAGGCAAAGTGCTCAGGGAATGAGGTCAAGGTTTGGATTGGGAGCGATTCCATGGGCAGGGGACACCTTCCATTGTCCCAGGCTGCTCCAAGCCCCAATGTCCAGCCTGGCCTTGGGCACTGCCAGGGATCCAGGGGCAGTCACAGCTTCTCTGGGAAACCTGTGCCAGGGAAGAATTCCTTCCTAAAATCAAATCTAAACCTTCCCTCGTTCAGTTTAAAGCCGTTGTGCCTTGTCCTGTCACTGCAAGCCCCTGTAAAATGTCTCTGATAGTGGGTGCTGAGAACATGGAATCATGGAATCATGGAATCATGGAATGGTTTGGGTAGGAAGAGACCCTAAAGATCATCCCATCCCACCCCTGCCATGGCAGGGACACCTCCCACTGTCCCAGGCTGCTCCAAGCCCCAATGTCCAGCCTGGCCTTGGGCACTGCCAGGGATCCAGGGGCAGCCACAGCTGCTCTGGGCACCCTGTGCCAGGGCCTGCCCACCCTCCCAGGGAGGAATTCCTTCCTTTGGGGCATTGCAGCCTCATGTGCAGGTACAGGAGCAGTTCAGAGGGCTGTGTTTGTGTCCTGACAAGCCTCAGGGAGGCTGCCAGGGCCATTCCTGCCCAGCCTGGCATGGGGAGCTCCCGGCCCAGGGCTGCCCCTGGTGAGTGCACTGGTGCTCCAGCGTTGGCACAGGGCTGCACACATTGTCTGCCTCTGCTTTAGGCTGTGTTGGTGCTCCATCAGCTGTCTGGGGAGTGCTGGGGGGTGTGTGGGCTGGCCAGGGGTGTCCCTGTGTGTGGAGTGCTGGCAGGATCCCAGATGGGATGGATGTTGTCCCTAACACGGGCCGGGACAGTCGGAGTGGGCTGTGCCTGCTTAACATTCAGCTCAGCCCCGTGCACATTTGTCATTCAGGACCAGAACACTGGGTCTATTAAGCATTTGCCTGACCCACATAGGGCTGGTTTGAAACCCTGTGGAGCTGGGTGGTGAAGTGCCACCCTGCCTTGGAGCTGCTCAGTCCTGTCCCTGTCTGTGCTGCTGCTTCTTGCTGCTGCTGCTGCTGCTGCACCACCCCGGGGTAGGACAGGCTGGGCTGTGGGCAATTCCTGCCTGGAAGGGGCAGGGGTTGGTGCAGGAGTTGGATGGGATGGGCAGGGAGCTGTTGTGGAGCTGATCAGATCTGCTGTGCTGTTGGGATAAGGGTTTGGTGGCCCTGTGGCTGGGCACAGGCTGTTCCTGGGCTGCCTTTGCCATGGGATTGGCAGTACCTGTCACAGGGTCACCCTGGGGTGTGTGTATCTACTCTGGTCTAAACACTCTTTCATCCTTCAGCTTTCTCAGCAAACACCAGAGCACTCTGGGCTTGCCTCTGTCTAGACTTTGTTTAGAAGTTATTAATATTGCAGTGAAAATCTCTAACTAAGACGTTGCCACCCTAAATTTCAACTTGCCACAACATTGTCATTAGTTTCTTCAAATGGTCTATTCCGAGTGCACCAGATCCTGACATGGTAAAACTGCCAATTAATTTTTATCTTCTTTTCTTCCAGTAAAAGATGGCATTTCAGAAGGCAGTGAAAGGAACTGCTCTCATTGGAGGAGGTGCCATAGCAACAGTTTTTGGCCTCTCTCAATTTTCTCAGTATAGAAACAAACACGTAAGTATTAATTATGATTTTTGATAAAATAGGAAACTTAAAATCTGTCAGAGCATATGTCAGGCTTGTACAAATAGCTTTAAAAAATGACCTTCGGGTGCCACTGGGGGCTTTACTTAATTGCAGGAGGAGTGGAAGGATCTGTCTGAAGTAAAAGCCCTGTCTGGACAGTGTTTTCAAGCTGAGAAGCTGGAAGTGACACCACCAACACTCCCTTCTCAGTCATTGCACCAAGGACTGGTTTGGGTTGGAAAATCCCTCCAAGACTCCAAGTCCAGCCATTCCCCCAACACAGCCAAGGCCACCGTGACCCATGTCCCCAAGTGCCACATCCACAACTGTCTTTAAATCCCTTTTCTGGC
Organism: Trochalopteron elliotii; assembly: GCA_024734555.1. Classification (NCBI taxonomy): domain Eukaryota; kingdom Metazoa; phylum Chordata; class Aves; order Passeriformes; family Leiothrichidae; genus Trochalopteron; species Trochalopteron elliotii. Next base: position 1,836 of record JANPWX010025369.1, on the reverse strand, counting down.
TGTTTCTGTGGGGAGAAGGAGGAGCAGCTGGGAATGAGATGAGTCATTTCTGGGGAGCCAAGCTGGGAAGTGGATAAGGCAGGATTCTTATGGCTTCAGATACTGTTGCAGAAAATAAACCCCAGCATTTCAAGTGAGCTCCCCATCGGGCTGCCTGCCTTGCTCCAAGCTGGTAATGCTCTCTCCAGAGTCTTTTTCCCAGGGTTTTACAGCCTGGCTTCATTTTACTGTCAAAAATGGCAGCTGCAGCTTTTAGGACTGTTAAATAAGAGGAGTTGGAAGGGAAAAGTCACCTGGAAAGCTCACCTCTTGCATATTGTCTGCAGTATTCCAGAATTTAGGGAATTCCTCTTTTTCTGAGGATGGATGGTCACGATGAACTTCTAGACCCACATGAAACCCCAGGGTTTTACAGAGCATGATCAGGGTGTCAAAATGACAGAACCACTTGTGCTTTTATCCCAAATAATTTTTCTGTGCTGACACTTGGGGTCACATTCATGCTCCTGAAGTTGGATCATTGAATCCCAGAGCAGTGTGGATTGAAAGGACCCCTAAAGCTCTTATCATTCCACCCCTGTGCCATCCCTGGAGTGTCCCAGGCCAGGCTGGACAGGGCTTGGAGCAGCCTGAGGCAGTGGAAGGTGTCCCTGCCCATGGCAGGATGAGCTTTAGGTCCTTCCCAACCCAAACCATTCTGGAATTCTGTGATTTGGCCTCAAACACCTGCATGGCCCAGGTGGCACAGTGAATTTCACCAGCACTGATGGGGACAGAGTATTGGAAGTAACAGACCCTCCTGCTTCCTGCCTGAATTGCTGCATTCTGGTTTTCTGGGCCTTTATTTACTGCATCAACCTGAGCAGGCTGGTGCCAGGTGTGAGATGGGCTGTTCTTGGATATGCCAGGTTGAACTGGAGACCACTGGTGGCTTTTCCTTCCCCTCTCCCCTCATGGTCACTGAGGGGAAAGGCAGTGCTTTGGTTTGGAGTTGTAAGATTCTGCTGTCCTTTCCCAGTCCTGCTCTTCCTGGTGCATGAGTGCATTGCTGGTCAGTAGAAATTGCTCAGCAAGGTGAATCCAGTAGTGTGATAATATGATAATGCATCAGGGTCTGCTTTGGGGAGTTTTAATTACTGTATTTTTTTTTTGTTTAAATGAATAAGGATGATGAATTTGACTCTGCAAACCTACCTGGAGATTTACAGTAGCAAATTAACGAGAGCATTGGCTTATGGATTACTAGATCACTTTATAACTTGATGATTAAATTCAAACTGCCAAACTAAATTCCTCTCACTAAGAGCGTAATCAAAACCATTCAGGGAACTCTTGCCTGAGAAATTGTAGATATAAACAGCAATTGCTTATTTCAGTAAACACACTTGTTCACTGCCAAACTAATCACGTTACTGCAGATGGAATCCCTGTGTGCAGCTTTTCTTCACTCCCCCATTTAATTGACAGCAAGATGCATCATATCTATATCAATTCCTGGTACTAATCACTCTGCTTATATTCCAGGGCTAATCTCCACACTCTGCCTATAGCAGGGGCTGGATGCTGGGGACTCTGCTCTGGGCTCTGCTAGGAGCCATTTATTGTAAATAATGGGTTTAAAAACAAACCAAAACATGGAATCAAACCCACCTGATGCCAGTATTTCTTGAACTCCAAATCTTTCTTTTCTGGCATTCTGTTGTTTTCCTGAAGTTAAGTGGTATGCTTGGAAATTTCCCTGGAAATGTAGTGCAAAGTAAATTTGGAGGTGGGGATTTTCCTTCTCTAGAGCTCATGGAAGTTAAGCACGTGTCACTGAGCTCGATCAGACAAAAC
>JANPWX010025367.1:0-21749 GCA_024734555.1 Trochalopteron elliotii | reverse complement strand
TGAAAAAAGTCGTAGCTGGCAGTGGGAGAAATGGTTGTGCCACGTTAACATTGCCTTGAGGGGAAAAGGCATTTAGTCAGGAAGCTCATTAATTTAACTAATTGTGTCAACGTGGCTGAGAGAGACATCCCTGATTAAACCATCCTCTGCCCTCAATGGCTTTCCAAGACAGAGCCCATGCACTGGAAAAACACTTTTGTCCAGGAAACTGGGAAAGAAAAACCTGCTGAGGGTCTGGGGGGAGACAACGGCAGCAGAACCCCCAGCTGGGGCTGGCAGTGGGGGGCTGCACCTGCAAGTTTCTCCTCAGCCTCTTGAATTCCACAGAAACGTGTGGAGCAAACCCATCCTGAGGCAGGAAGGAAAGAGAGAACCACAGTGGAGGGGAGGAGGGAACCTGTCCGTGGGGGAACTGAGGAAACACTCTTGCTTCATGCTGGTTTTGGTTCCCCAAAGTTGTGTTTGACAGCAAGGACTGCAGCTGAGCTGGAGCTGTGTCTGGCTTGGTACAGAAACAATTCTCAGCTCACTCTCTGTGCACAAGGACTGATCCCTCCATGCTGGAGCTGCAGATGTTCCTCACAAGTGAAACACTTGGTTACTGTATACAGTGGAAAAAAAATATTTGGCTTTTTACCTTTTCACTTGTTGATTCATTATTTCTGACCATAATAAACCGACAGCTTTGCACATAGGTGTGAAAGCTCTCAGGGAGGTGAAATCCCACCTCAGCTGGTGCTGTAAGCACAGAACAGAGCCAGGCTGTGGCTCTTTGAGGCTGGCCCAGGTGTTGCCTGCAGCTGCCTGCACACACAGTTCACTGATGTGGCCTGAGGTCCCTGGGTAACGTTTCCAGCAGTGTTTAGGTCACAGGTGTTTAAGCTCCCCACCAGCAGGGTTTAGGTGCTGCATTTAGAGCTAATTTACAGTTAGCTCTCCCCAAACTGGCCTTGGCATTTCAGTCTTTAATTGACAAGATTTACTTTTCATTAATTCTTGCAAGATTGAATTTTCATTTGCAAGATTGAATTCTTTAACTTGTAAGTTAACTTGTCTCTCTGGTGGAGCCCTTGGTGGTGGTTTTGTGTGGATTACTGTGTTTAGGTAAATTTTTGAAAAATGGCCATCATGGGACATTTTTGAAGGCCAAAACTATTTGGGAATCTCCAGTCTAAGACCCATAAATGTTCTTTAAATATATATTCCCCTTTTCCTGGGAGTCCATTCACATCTATTTAGTTGAAGCAATGGCAATAAGGACAGTTCTGATGTTACTAAAAATAAAACACAGTCATCAGTAAGCTTTGATACCCCAATAAAATATTCTCTATAGTTGCAAGTGTTTATTTGGTCTGTATAAATTTACAAAGATGTAAATTGTTAAAATAAAGAAAATATTTGTCCCTTTAGCATAGGATTGATAACTGCTCTATGTAAAAGCCACCAACACAAACTATTCTGCAATTTGCTGTATGTTCACTTCCTGTGGTTTTTCCTGTTATTTACCTGCAATATAGCTGAACATTTATTAAATGTATGGTAACATTGAGAATTTAAAATGTTCAGCTAGCCAAAATGGTTTTGGAAACTGAGTCCTTCAATGTGTGTGTGTGTGTGTGTGTAAAACCATTTGTTTATCCATCCTTAAGCCAGAGGAAGTTCTTAGTTCTCTCATTAACTGATGTGCTCAGCTGAGGCAGAAGAGATAAACAACTGGACACAGGAATATTCCCTGGCTTTTTGCAGTCTTTTGTTTAAACCATGCACTTGTTCAGGGTCAGAAATGCATCAACGTGCTTGTCTGTCATACCCAAATTCCCCCACATTGTGCTGGGCAGCAATAGGAGAGTACAAATTCATTATTAAAGCCTCTATTTTTATAAACTCAGTAAAAAAAACCTCATGATTTTTTGCTGGGGTTTGTAGATGGATTAAATGATTGATACCAGCCTGGTGTTTGCTTTTTTGTCTTGAGTTAACACAAACACTCCTCTTTATTTTGCCATTTTATGGGGGTGAGGGCTTTCAGAAGTCCACAGCTCCCACCTCTGATTTGCAATTTTTCTAATGTTTATCAGACATTGCAGGGGCACAGTGGGAATCTCCATGAGGGAGGGAACTGGGGTGTGAATTTACAGTTAAATCATCTTCCCTCTACCACGAGCTCAGAATCTGAGCCTTCCCCTCCTCAATGCAAAGAGAAATTCATGGCTTTGAATAACTTAACATGCCAAAGCCAATGTGTAGAACTGCTTTAAAATACCCAGTGTGAGTGTGTAGCACATCCAGGGACAGCTGGGGAATGGGACAGCTCATGGAAGAGCAGCTGGGGCTTTTCCTCCTGTTAATCCCAAGCACCTGCTGTTGTTGGACATGTATGAAATGACAAAAACCAAAATTCCTTTATAGCTGGTGCCTTCTATAAAAGCTTTGAGTAGCTTTCATTGCTGCACACAAATTAAAATGTAGCTGAATAAAGAAGGGGAAGAGAGAACTGCTGTCAGAGAAAATTTAGAGTTTTGGGCCCTTCTAATCTACCCAGACTTGTCAGGGTATGGAGAAAGGGCTCATGAGGGATGAGTAAATACTGGGATATATGTCAAGCAATATGCTCACTTCCAATTGAGTCTAGACCCTGTGAAAATATGGGAAATGTCCCAAATGTCCAGGGAATTTGTGTGGAAAGGCTGGAGGTCAGTGCTGCAATCAGGCACATTAACAGGATCAGTCCTTCCAGCAGGAATAACATGTTTGGAGCAAATGGTGTCTGAAAAACATCCGAGATGGAGAGAACAGGAACCAATCCAACCAGAACACCAGAAACTGGTGCAAGGCTGGAGCCTGGGGGAGTGCAGTTTGCTGCCAAACACAAGTGTCTTCTGCAACAGCAGCAAACTTAGGGAGAGAGATGGGAAAACAAGAAAATCCAATGTGACTGGGGCTGTTCCCTCCCCTCTGTGGTTCAGTATTAAATAATCACTGCCATAAGTGCCATGCCTGGGTGGTTGATGGGGTTTTCTGACCAGCTCTGGTGTGCTGGGCACAGCTCACAAGTTGTTCTTTCCCACGTGATGCCAGTTCCTTGTTTTACCTTCAAATACGTGATGTGGGGGGTGAAATAAAACCCCTCTGGCCTAGAAATATCCCTAGAAATGTCTCTTTTCAGGAAGTTTTCCTAGCAATGGAGTGGAGGAGAAGAGAGGCATCCTTTATTTGGATAAAGGAGTGAGAGAAAGAGGTGCCTCTGGTGAATAGAATAGCAGAAAATATCTATTCTCTTCTACTTTAAAAAGGGCATATCCTGTGGGACAGAGCACTCCTGATGTCTCAGTGTCATCAGGCACAGAAGGGACTTGGGTACCAGCTGTAATTCAAATTGGATAATTAAACACAATATATTTGAGAGCCCAGACCGTGGAGCTTTTGTGTGTAAGCTGTTACCATTTTAGGAAAAACCTGCAGGTGTTTTTGCATTCCCTTGGGCCTGTTCTTATCAGTCAGACGTTCCCTGAGCAAATCTATTGTGTTGGGAGCCTCTGGAGACCTGGGAAGACATTCAGCTTCCATTGTCTGGGGCAGGAGAAGCTTTATGTTCTCTCAAAAGGAGTTTTCAGACCCAAAGCTGATGAGGTTTTGTCTGCAATACTCAGTAGGTGAGGTCTGAGTATTGGTTTTACACCTTTTCTGTGAATGTGTTCTTCCATGAGAGGGTTTTTGCCTGCCCACCTTAAAGAGATTCTACAGAGTCTGTCACTGTGGAAAATGTCTTGACAAACACAGATCTGGCTGGTAATTCCCATGTTCTGGGTGTTCTGAATACTGGGGAAACACCTGAAAGAGAGCCCCAAATAAGAGTTTTGCATGCTGGGATCATTCTTGAATTGCTATAAATGCTGCTTCTGCTTTGCTTACAATGCTAAACTCTTTTTTTTTTTTCCTAAAATAAACAATTTTTATCATCCTTTGCAGGAGGAACCTGACCAAATTATCCCTGATATTCAGCCACATGCTGGCAGAACTCAAAGGGATTTTCCCCAGTGGCCTCTTCCAGGGGGACACGTTCCGGATCACCAAGGCAGATGCTGCAGAATTTTGGAGAAAAGCTTTTGGTGAAAAGTAAGTTTCTAACTGGGCTCAGAAATAGAGGTGTGGGAGCAAATTGCACACAGTGTTTTTTTCAGAATTCTGTTTGGCCTTTCAGAAAGGGCTTTGTCAGGTTAAACTAAATGATGGGATTGACCTGCTGGTCATTTTGTCCATCTCTGGGGTGAGGTAAAGAATTATTATCCTACATTTATCCTGCATTAAATTTCCCAGGTTTTGTCCTCTCTGGTTTTAAATGTGTCAAGTGATGAATCTTTCCCCAGGAGACTCTTGTAGTGTCACAGAGTTTTCTTTGATTATTCAGCTTAAATTTTCCTCTCCTTGGTTTAATTCTTTAACTTGTAAGTAAGCTCTACAAGCTATGCAAAATAATCCTTTCTTCTTCCAAAGGTTACCTTGCCCCCAACATGGGCTGTTCTTTAGCTAAGCCATAATATTATGTTCTTTTCATCTTCCCTCCAATTAGTCTTTCCAATCATTTACTCACCTCTCTTCTTCTCTGAATTTCTGTTTGCAAAATGGCTTTGCTGAGAGTGAAGGGGAAAAAGGGAAATGCAACAAACCTTGTGTGCAGACTGCTGAAATGTCAGGTTTAATTTCTGTATCTAATGAAACACTGGCTAAATGAACCGTGGAGGTGTTCACAGCAATGTTTGGGGATTAAAGTTAATGGATTGGGTACTGCTTTCAAACGGAGGGAACTGAGGTACTTCACCTAAAGAGGTTAATTAGGAGCTGTCAGGACAAAAAGCCATAATGTATTTACTCATGAATAGCACAGTTGTCTGAGGTGAGGCATTTTCTTTCTGTGTTTCCATGCCACTTGATATATTGTTTAAAGGAAAATATTCCTTTAAACAGGAGCCTGTGTTTTGGCTTCTGATTATCTTCCTTCTCCAGTTAATCCTTCTTTAGAGAATTGTTTGCAGCTCTTTTTTTTAACCATCTAGAGCTCTTCTCTACCTGCTGCAACATCATGAAATTATTATCAAGTGAGGCTGTGGTAGGACTGCAGAAAGAGGGAAAAGAGAAACCAGAGGAGGACTCCTAATTCCAAAATTTTGCATGTGCAGAGAAAATTGTCTTAAATTCATTTGGCTGCTGAATTCCTGCAGCACCAAGAAATCCATGTTCATGTGACGTGAATAAATCTCTTGTGGCTGGTTTTGTTTTTCTCTGTTCTGTTACCACAACGTGGCTGCTCACAGGGGTAATGTGGAGATGTGGGCATGGTGCTGGTGTTCCTGAGCCCTTTCCCATTCCCTGCTTTTCCCCAGGACCATTGTTCCCTGGAAAAGCTTCCGCCAGGCCCTGCACGAGGTGCATCCCATCAGCTCAGGGCTGGAGGCCATGGCCCTGAAATCCACCATTGACCTGACATGCAATGACTACATTTCAGTGTTTGAGTTTGACATCTTCACACGCCTCTTCCAGGTAAGAACTGAGCAATGGGAATCACTTGTGTCTCAGTGCTTCAGGTTATACTATTTTTTTTATCCAGGCCAATATTTTACACGCATTATTTATGGGATTTGCTTGTCTTGCCCTCCATCCCTTAAGGAGTAATGCTCAAGACCCCATATTGCAGTAAAAGTGGGTGATATTTCTGGCTGTAGAATAAAAAAAAATCCCTAAATATACACTGCAACTCCCAGGCACATTCAGCATCCTGCCATGAATCAGGTTTTCTCTGTCAAAGGTCACTTTGAGACTGAAGCTCTGACACAGCTTCTGCAAGCCAGGAAATGTGAAGCTTAGTTTATCACTCTGTCTTCCCCTCATCCTTTTCTTTATTGTCAGATTTCTTTTCCATGGAAGGGGGGGTTGGTTGTTCAGGATGGAGCTCAAGCATGGAAATTTGGGCTTCCTATCTTTTGAACTGACCCAGGCAGGATGTTGTGAACGTGTCTGTGTGTGTGAGAAATCTCTGTATCACTGAAGGGATATTAATAGTAGGTAAAAATCCTTCCCCACAGTCTCTAATAGTGCCAAATTCAAAAACACAGCTTCTGATGGTACAATTGGGTATTTACAAGAACAATCACTTACTTCTTTGGCTCTGACTTGCCTTTTCCCATGTGATGGGGTGGGTTGTAATTAAGATATGACTAGATGAAAAATTCCCATGTTTGGTGTTGCAATGAAGCTGATCTCATTCAGCACTTTTCCCAAGTGTTGTATATAAAGAACAAGTCAAGAGCTGCTGCAAATTCCAGGGGATGCAGAGTTTTTGGGGAGTGCTGATACCTTCTTGTAGATGGGTTAAGAAACGTGGAAAAATCAGGTGAGATGTACACACCCAAGCCCTTCTCAGGGTTGAGAGATTTCAGATGGTTGTTATGACTTTCGGGGCATCATTTGAAGCAATATTTGAGATGTGTGTGCTGGTTTCTTTATTCAGACCTGAGAGCAGCCACACCCCAGTGAGGTTGGGTTGGTGAGGAATAGTCACAAGTTACAGACAGTGAAACTGAGCCACAGAAGGGAGGTCACTGTCCCCAGGCCATGCAGGAAGTCGGTGTTGGAGAGCAGACCAGTCATGGTTCCTGGGCCTGTGCATAATCAGGGATCTTATTAAACTCCTGCCTTTATCCCTGTCTGGGGAATGAGTCATTTTCTCTGCAGAAGCAGCACAGTTGATGGCTATTCTTTAGCTGTGACCTCAGTGACTTCTTTTGTATTTATTAAAGGAGTTTTGATTAAGGTCTGTCCTAGGTGATGATTTTATCCCCAACAAGCAAGAGCCTCAAATGCCAAGTGCTGCATGGGAATGAATGTTTTGAATGCTGAATGGGAATGAATCTCTACTGGATTTGTGGTGGAACAGAAACATGTTTCTCCAACTGAAGAACCTTTTGATTCAGGAATATTGACACTGTTCAGGAGTGTGTGGTTAATTTGTTTCTTTGGTGCTTCCCCAGCCCTGGTCGTCTTTGCTGAGGAACTGGAACAGCCTGGCAGTGACTCACCCTGGCTACATGGCATTCCTCACCTATGACGAGGTGAAGGCCAGGCTTCAGAAATTCATTCACAAACCTGGCAGGTGAGAGGGAGCTCAGCCAGCAGGGCCCTGCTGGGAGGGTCTGGCTGCCACCACTGATTGCAGCAGGGCTGACAGATATTCTGTGTTCCTTTCTGCAGTTTGTGTGGTTAGTCCTGGGCTGCTTTTAAACACGGAAACCTCCCCTAGTCCGTTTGTTTGTTGGCTTTTTGAAAGTTGATTCGAGACAAATGATTTTAAGGGATGTTAACTTCTCTTGCTCTGGATTCTGGGTTTAATTTCACCTGGAGGCCAGTGCTTGGATTCTTTTCTCATTTTGTATCATATTGCAAAGTTCCCCTTTGAACTGCCCGGGGGTCAATTGAGGAAAGCTGCTACAAATCATCATTCCTACTGATTTTATTTGCTGTCTCCATATGGCCAGACAAAGGCTGCCTACTTGTCATTTAACCTTTTCTGTCTGTCCCAAGCTGAAGTTTCTTTTCCTTTGTGTGTTTTCAGTTACATTTTCCGACTGAGCTGTACCCGCCTGGGTCAGTGGGCCATCGGCTACGTCACTGCAGATGGGAACATTCTCCAGACAATTCCCCACAACAAACCCCTCTTCCAAGCACTGATTGATGGCTTCAGGGAAGGCTTGTAAGTAACTTGATAAAAATTGGGACAACAAAGCAGTTAAATGTCTGAGCATTCAGATTTTGAATAGTGCCATTGCTGTCAGTGGAATAACTCATTGCTGAACTATTTTGGCACTCAGGAGTTACTGACAGCTGTCTGTGCACTGGGCAGCTGTGCAGTAGCAGATGATAAATGTGCAGCAGTGTTTCCCTTCTCAGAAATCCCTTTTTTTTTTTTTTTTTGGTCAAAACCTTAATTTGAACCAACTTTTAAGAAGAACATGGTTAATTTTGGCCCAATCATCAAATTCTTCCAAAACTTTAAAACTCAGAATACCTTGAATTCCCATCCCTTTCTTCTCACCTTCATTTTTTTCTCCTTTCCCACCTCCAAAAGAAACCTTAGCTATGTTTGTGTGTACAGGCACATATTGAGATCTTTTTTTCCCCCAACTTCTCCCAGTTATTTATTTCCTGATGGCCGGAATCAGAATCCTGACTTGACTGGCTTGTGTGAGCCCACACCTCAGGACCACATTAAAGTTACACAGGTGAGTAAAATATCCCATTCCATCAAACTCTGCCTTTCTCCCTGATTTCTACCCTCCTTAGCTATTCATCCAATTCTGTCACAGTTGGTATTCCCAAGCTTTATGTTTAGGGCTGCAATATTTTACAGGAATTACAGAAATCTTTGCATGATAAGGGCGGGCAGATGAGATTGCAAAGACAGATCTTAAGGATTTATTTTTAGAATGTTCTGCCAACATTGATGCTTTTGTGCCATTCAACATGTCTTGAACCCTGCTTTTCTTGGGATGCTTACATGAAAATTATTGGATAATTTGAATTCAGATTTTTTCAGAGCTTGATAGATGCATCTAGCACGTAAAATGATAGTGAAATCTTTGCATATTTCTGTTCTCCCTGTGATTTGTGCTGTCTTTCCCTCAGGAACAATATGAGCTGTACTGTGAGATGGGCTCCACGTTCCAGCTGTGTAAAATCTGTGCTGAGAACGACAAGGACGTGAAGATTGAACCTTGTGGGCACCTGATGTGCACCTCCTGTCTCACAGCCTGGCAGGTGAGCCTTGGCCTCTTCTTTATCTCTCTGAGTGCAGCTGCTTCATCTTTGACAGAGATATTCTCTTCTCAGAACTGTTCAGGTGTGGAGAGAAGGTAGCAAAAACGTTGTCACATAATGTCACTGCATCAGAAGCTCTTTAGATGCCTGATCTCTTAATATGAAATAAGGAAAAACTGTGAAAGCTTCCTAAAGTGCTGTTTTTCTACTTCAAGGAGAAAACATTCCACATTTCTGCCCCAGTTTGCTTTTGTCTTCCTCTCAGTTGAAAGCTCCCTGCCAAAAAGCAGGTTAAAAGTCGATTGTTCCTGAAGCAGGTGATAATTTGTGCAGGCCAAAGGCTGCAGTGACAGATCTCTCCTGTCCCCTGCAGGAATCAGAAGGCCAAGGCTGTCCTTTCTGTCGCTGTGAGATCAAAGGCACCGAGCCCATCGTGGTGGATCCCTTTGATCCCAGAGGAGGAGGAGGATTGTCCAGGCAAGGGGCAGAAGGAACCCCCTCTCCCAATTATGACGATGATGACGATGACAAAGCTGATGATTCCCTCTTCATGATGAAAGAACTCGCTGGTACCAAAGTAAGGTCACTGCTGATAAAATGTGCCTTTTCTCCAGCAGTTTTCTCTCAGTGATTTGTGCCTGTGAGGGTTTTCAGACTGTAGAAACAGTAAAGATCCTGCTCCCGATGGAAAACAGGGATTTAGGTCCAGTTTTGTGAGCTCACTTCACACTGACAGCTTGGGATCACACTTTGAAGCCTTTGATCTTTTGTTTGTTGTCTTGGAGGAATCCCCGGAGGGGTGAAAAAACTGGCCTGACCTGTTGGAATGGAAGATCTGGGTTTGGAACACTCCCCTGTGTGTTAAATTTTGATTTCCTAGCCAGCATTCACCCAGATCAGCAGAAATTCATCCATTTTTTCCCCAGGGATGGATACAGCCAGGCAGGTACAGCCTTCCCAAGGTCCTGATGAATAACAGGGTAGAGGGCAGCCTGTTCTGCTGAGGAACTCATGTTGGCTGTCATCTTTTTATATGGTGGCTGATAAATCTGTCTAATAGAGGTGTGATAACTCTGCCTTCAGTGCTGCTTCCCTCCAGGAGCTCTGTTCAGGCATTCTTTGTGGATCCCTGCATGGCTTTTTCACTTCATTTTCATTTCTCATTGCAAAATCTGATTGCTGCTCTTGCATTTTTTTTTTTTTTTACTGCAGAGGGAACTGGGTTTGAATTTGGCTAATTTTTAATAGCTGAATCAACTAAAATAAGCTGCATTTCCTGATCAGAAAGAATCTTCACCTCTGGTTTACCTGCAGTCTTAGTTCCCTTTATCTTCCATGCTGTGAAATCATGTACTAATCAGTAAACACTATTCCTGGAGGGCTTTTTATACATATTTTGGGGCAGCAAAGCAATTTTCTTGGTGTGGCATCCTGTCAATGTTGGTATTTTGTTGGCTTTAGTGAGCTCAGACATATGTGAAGCTTTTCAAAATTAAACAGCACTAGCTTTGACTGTAAAAAAGAGAAGATAAAGAGAATAACAGGAACTGTGCTGCTTTGTTAAGTGGAAAACCAGCTTTCCACGGACAGAAATGGAGGGTTTGGTGCACACCAGTGCTCTGTAGTGAAAACAGTGCACAGGGACAGGAGGCTTTGCAGCAGATCGTGCCCTCTGGTGTTGAAAAGCTTTAAAAAACACTTTTTAAATCTTCCCTGCCCGGGGCCCGCCGAGGCAGGTTTGTACTCCATCAGGTTTGTGTTTCTCGGTGTGCATTTCTCACAGCTCAGCCTGGATTGCTCCATGGCTCCATTCCTGGAGCACAGTTGTTACTCGCAGAGCAATTTGTCACCGGCAGAGCTGCAGAGCCTCTCCAGAGGACGGGAGCTGTGTGGGTTGAGCCCTGTGCTGATGCTGTCCCCTCCCCCGGCAGGTGGAACGCCCTCCCTCGCCGTTCTCGGTGGCTCCGCAGGCCGCCCTCCCTCCCGTGCCGCCCCGCCTGGACCTGCTGCAGCAGCGAGTGGCCAACCCCCCCGGGGCCTCCAGCCCGGGCACCTCCTCCAAGGTCAGACCCTCCTCCTGCCCCTTCTGCTGGGATCTGGGTGGGGCAGAACCATCTGGTGACCCCAACATGTTCTCTCTGACGTCCTCAAGTACTTTGTTCCTTTTCTGTCTGGCCTCCTGAGCTACCAAATTATTATTACTACCAGCACATTCTCTGATTTTCAGCCTCAATCCTTGTTCCCTTTAGATTTTCCTTTTTGTTCTAGCTAATACAGAAGGTATCCCATTCCTCTCCCAACTTTTTTGCACTCGTTTTTGCGTCAAGCATTTTTTAAGATAGAAAATTAAAAAAGGAATTCAGTGTGTGTGACAGGGAGAAGTAGACTGGCTTTCTGATTGATCAGCAGAAGGCAGTAGGATGACCTTGGTGGCATTAAGTTAATGGTTCTTGAGATGCAGCAGCAGATCTTCATCTGGTTCAGATGAAATAATGAAATTAGGAAAGTTCAGGCAGAAGAAAATACCTATTTCTGTGAATACTCATCACTGACTGATGAATGTTAACTTGTACAAATAACCCACAATTGAATCATTTTTTTAAATGATGGGGAGGCTGTGTTTGGAATCCAAGCTGAGGCTGGTGTAAGCTCATGTTTTCCCTCAAGAAGAGGAATCTGGGGTGTTCAGAGCCTGGCTGGAGTGCACGTAGCTCCTGTGTTATCTCCTCAAGCCTGTGCAGAAGATGTGGAGACAGCTCCAAATTCTCGGAGATAATCCCTTACAAAAACAGATAAAACCACCCCAAAACTCTCCCTGCCGCCCGCACCTCCCTCCTGTTTATCTTTTTCTGGCCGAGCCGCCTGTGTTAAGCCCTGTTTTTCATTCCTCCTCCCCGCAGGCCGCACCCGGTGCTCTGCACAAGGACAAACCTCTGCCGATCCCACCCACGCTGCGGGACCTGCCCCCGCCGCCGCCTCCGGACCGCCCGCACTCCCTGGGCCCCGAGAGCCGCCCGCAGCGCCGGCCCCTGCCCTGCACCCCGGGGGATTGTCCCAGCAGCAGGGACAAGCCACCCCCGCTGCCCTCCAACCGCCAGGGCGACCTGTGGCCGGCCAGAGGCATCCCCAAAGCCGCGGGCGTGGCCGTGAGCGCCGCCGAGCCCTGGGCTGGGAGGGAACTGTCCAACCGGCACTCGCTGCCCTTCTCGCTGCCCTCCCAGGTGGAATCCAGGGCTGAGAGCCTGCGGCTCGGCAGCACGCTCAGCCTGGACAACCCCGGGGTGAGTGGGGCTGGAGGGGATTTGGCAGCCTCTTCTGGTCACCAGAGGGCACGGAAGAACCACACTCCCCCGTTAGGTTATGAGATGAGAAGAGAAAGAGAGAGTTTGTTTTGGTTTGGGGTTTAAATTGGGTTTGGAATTTGATCGGAGATTGGGGGATGAGACTAACACCCCTCTGACCCCAGTGGTCAATTTAGAAGTCTTGCCAATTTGTTATTCCCCCCAGAAGGAATGCATACTTACAAAACATCAGTCTTTATTTTTCTCACAATTTGTGAGAAAGCTCCAGCCCAAGAATGAAAACATCAGAAGGCTGAAAAATCAGGGCGACATCTTCTCACAGTGAGAAATGGGATTTTGTCGTGGTAGAGATGGGAAGAAACTGGTGAATTCCCTGCAAGGGAAATGCTTTCATTCCTCTTGGGAGCAAGGTTGAAATCCCAGTTTCAGCAGTGGTGAGCCACAATTACCTGATCATTGTTCACCTTTCAGTGTTGAAAAGCTGAGAATGTTTTCTGTTGTTGTCTGAAAAAATCTGGTTTACTCTGCTGGCTTTTCAGCCCTGAGAAACCTGCACACATCAGCTGTGAGGAGTTTGACTGAGTAAAATCTGAGTTCCACTTGGCTCTGTTCACCAGCAGGACATTGTTATCAGTGAACTGAGTAGTCCAACATTTTGTTCTCTAAAAGAAATGCTTTCCTTGATTCCATTTCCTTAATTTTTCCTTCTAATGCTTCCAGCTTTCTAAAATTGAAAGCAAGCACATTTTTAGCCAGATTTTCTAAGAAAATGGCACGTGCACTATTGTCATCCTGCCTCCAAATGTGTGTGCTTGTCTGCATCCTTTTCCTCTTGGCTCCCATTTTGGCCTGTTTCAGCTGAATTTGCCAAGGCCTTTGGAATCTCAAAGCATGAAGTTCTTCCTGCAGGAAAACCCCTGCAATGTCCTCACTGAGGGAAAGCTGTCAGAGAATTCCTAGGTGTCTGAGATGTGAGTAAATTATTCTGTGGAATAAATGAGGATAAATAAATGAGGCTTCCTTCCCACAGAGGCTGTTGAATGAGTGGCTTTGCAGCTACACTGGGACATGTGTTTTTTCTGATTCCTGGTTTGCAATTTTGTCTTCCAGAGCTCCACCAGTGGTCCAGCAGCAACCTCAGAGTGTGAACACCCCAAAATCAAACCCTCCTCATCTGCCAATGCCATCTACTCCTTAGCTGCCAGGTCTGTTGGGGTTTTTCATACCTTACAGAGTGGGAATTGCAGGGAGCTGGTGCCAGGGACAGAACTGGCACAACTCTCCCAGTCTTAGTTTTAAACTCTGACAGATTCAAAACACAATTTAGAGAAAGCAGCTGAAATCAGCATCCCAAAGAGCTGTGGGGAGTGGTGGGAGTTCCCCTGGGCTGTGGCAGCAGGAATCAGGCTCCAGTAGCCATCAGCTCTTGAATAAATTCACTTTTGAGTGGGGTTTTGTGTGATGTAAATGTGCATGATGTTGTCACTTCCTTTTGCATCACGACCTTGTGCTGGTGTGACCTTGTGGGCTGCATCCTGAAAACCAAATTATTCCTTTAGACAGACTTGCTGTGAGGTGACTGTGGATTTTAAAGGGCACCTTGGTATTAATTAGATTTGCTGTAAATGTTTTATATCTTGTTTCTCCTGCCTCCAGACCACTGCCTGTACCAAAACTGCCTCCTGGGGAGCAGTCTGAGAGCGATGAGGACACTGAATACATGTCACCATCCTCTCTGCCTGTGGTGCCTCCAGGTCCTGCTGTGCAAAAACCAGAGCTCAAAATGCCTTTGGAGATGAGTCAGAGTTTACGGTGAGATTCTGGCTGGTTTTGCACTTCCTCCTCCCAGCTCTGGGGCAGCACATTTGGGACAGCAGGGTGGGAATTTTGCTTGCTCAGATTTCTGAATTCCCCCAGTGATATTCACCAGATATTTATTTGACTAAAATAACAATAAAGGAAATGTGACCACTGCTCTTGTGCAGAGTCCTTGTACAGTATTAAAGGACTCACATATCCCCTTCCTTCCCACTCTTTCTGCCAAGAACCTTTTGAGAGCAGAAACAAATTTTGAAATGCAAAACTCTTGTTAAAATGTAATTTTTGGTGGTATCAGTTTTGGTGGTATCATTTTAACTCTTTTAAGCTGAGGTGCTGAACTGCAATAAACATCCATAGAGCATTTTCTAGAACAAATACCACACAGAGCAGTGGTGATTTCACCTTGAAACAAGAAGCTGTGCACAAACTCTGTCACAGGGACAGGGTGGTCACCTGTGTGAAGGGAAATATGTTCTCTCCCTCAGAGTTTTGGACTGTGACCAGCAGCCTGAGGGCTCCCTGTATGAAGCAATGTACAACATTCACTCCCAAGCAGCATCCTCTGCCTTCGAGGCTGTCAACACTTCTGGTGAGTGGGTGTGCTAAAAAGCAGCTGAGGAACTGGGGGACAATGAATTGCTCCCAGTGGAACAGCATTTTAGGCTGATAGAAAGGAATTACGTTTGGTTTTGTTGTTAAAATAGCTGGGATGTATGTGGAAATATGAGTCTGTGCATGCACACTGCAGCTATCAAGTATTTTTAACCTAATTTTCCCTTCTGGAAAGAGCTGCCATTCGGGGTGAGGTTTTAGCAGCAAAACTTTACTTGTATGTCCTGTCAGTGCTTGGAAAATGGGGTGTAGGAATACATTTCCCACACCCAGCAAGTGTTTTCCATGTAGGGAAAAGTTTAAGGCTCACCCCTTAAGGTAAAGAACCCAGAAACTTCCATACCCTCCTGACAGGGGTTGACTCAGCACCAGCACAGGGCCATGGATTGGGCTCTGAGAATGTACCTCAAAGCCTATTGTTAATTTCATTGGCAGCAGGCCAGGTTGTCCCTCCTAAAACATTCAGTATTTAGGAAGGAGCACAAAAGAGAAGAGAGGCTTTTTGGAGTGTTCCTAGCAGGGTGTCAGAGCTTTTCTCCGACACCTGTGCGTGGCTTATCTTTCATTTTCTGCAACGTTTGTTACTTTAGTATTTCTCCTTACTAAATCTTTTACTTGTCAAAGTGAAAGAGCAGTCTGAAGAGCAGTCTCAGTAATTAATGTAGCCACTTCTCTGCAAAGGCTGGACCCTCAGAAATTGATACATTTACACGGGGTTCATTGCACTCTCATTTACACGGGGTTCATTACACATTCATTACATTTGCACTCTCATTTACACGGGGTTCATTACACTCTGGCCACGTGCTAACCTGTCTCAATGGGGGAGCAGAGTCTGCCTGGAGAGACAGCTCAGTCCCCGAGCTCAGAACGTTCCTCCTCTTCCAGATGAAGGGAATCTGGCAGCAGCCCCTGCCAGCAATGGCCCTGAGGAGGCAGAGAATGAAGAGGATGGTTACGATGTCCCCAAGCCGCCGGTCCCCGTTGCCAACGCTCGTCGCACACTGTCTGATATCTCCAATGCCACTCCTGCCTTCAGCAGAATGTCCTTGGAAAACGACCCTGTCACAGGTCAGACAGCTCCTGTGCCTCTTCTTGGTGCTGCTGCCTGGCTCTGCAGCTTTGCAATTGGTGCCACTCGCTGAAGATTTTGGATGTAAGGTGTAAAATCAGGGTTGTGAGGCAGAGTTGCACTGGTTCTTAGGTGTTTTGTTGCATTTGTTTTAGCTGGTGTTTGATTTATAGCTTGGAATGTGCTGCCTTGGTCGTTTAATCCCTGAGCTTGCAAATCACACTGAAATCACAGTTAGGAAAAGCTTTTTTCAGCTTAAAGTATATTCCTTAAACCATTGTTTCCTACAGGGCATAGAATATTTTTGTACTGCGGTGTGAGACAGGATTTCCCATCCCTGGAAGTGTCCGAGGCCAGGTTGGATTTGGGGTTGGAGCACCCTGAGCTAGTGGAAAGTGTCCCTGCCCATGGCAGGGGATGGAAGGAGATGAGCTTTGAGGTCCCTCCCAACTCAAACCATTCAGGGATTGTGTCCCTGTTGCAGGTGGAAGATGGCAGGGCTTTTTTTAGGCTGGCCTGGCAGGGTTTGTGGCTCTGCCAGTGCCTGCAGATGGCACAAGTGTTCTGCTGGATGCTCTCAGCTCCTCTGAGCAGGCACCAGTGCCTCAGCAAGGTCAGCTTTTTGTCCCTGGGGAATAGAGGACATCGTGTCCTTCTGGCTGCAAGGCACATTCTCTGAGGGAAAAACTAAAGCCTCGTGTCTCCAAGAGCCTTTCTGAATAATGATTGACTTATTCCCTGCTCAGCAGCTCTTAAGGGAGCTCTGGAACTCTTCCTGTGGGGGGTTTTCAGCCTGAATGTGCTGGGGATTTGCCAAGGAGGAGGAATGAGTTTCTTGTTCCTTCTGGAGGCAGAACCTCCTGTACCCAGAAACCCCTTCCCCCAGTGAATCTTCTCTTTTCCTGCTTCACCATTCCACTTCCCTGACCTTCTTTAGCACAGAAAAGAGTTTCCTGCTGCAGAAAAGTTCATTATTTTTGCCCCACCTCCCTGTTTCACTTTTTAAATTTGTCCCTGTGTCTGTGAATGTCTGTAGAATTTGGCTGAAAGGGATGAAAAAGAAGCAGAGCGAGTCCCACCCCCTATCCCAGATGAAGTACTGAGCTTAATCATTGACACTTTGTTTCTACAGCCCTGAAATAACACTGCTGTTGTCCTGCTTTAGGGCTAGGAAAATGGAAAATGTGGAAAAATGCTGATTGTTACTGCTGTGGGAAGCAAGGCAGTGGTGCAGGCAAGCCTGACTGCTGTGGGATTCATCTTGGCAGATTTATGCTCTCAGGAGCTGGAGCCTGCAGTTTAAATTAATGATTTACCAAAATAACTGTCTTAGTAGTTGTCCTTTCAGACTGACCCATGGTCTCTGAAACTTGATCCAGCTCAGGCTGAAACAGCTATTCCAGAAGGCACTTTGGGGCTGGGGAGTGGGCAGACCTTTTTCTCACATGTACAAAAAGCTTTTTATGTGTGAGAAAGCTGAATTCTGGGGATGAGGGAGCTGGGTTGAGCTGTGGTCGCTGAGGAAGCTTCAGGGAATCTGATTCCTGAAGAGCCTTCTCTGTCTCAGGGCTTTTGGTGCAAGTTTTTCAGAAAGGTCCCACAATGCTGCTTCCCTGAGCAGGCTGCAGTGCTCACACTTTAAAAGGGATTGTGTGGACATGATTTGTCTGTTGTACTCCAGTTCTGCTGCCAGAAAACTCTGTAGAGTGCCCTGAGGACTTTTTCCAGGAGACAAATAAATCTTTCTTTAAGGTGATGTCAGATATCCATGCGGAAAAGTTTCCTGTGATTGGCAAGAAATGCTTTCTGAGATGATACAGGAGGTTAAAACTCAGAAATGGTCAGATGCAGGATGAGCACATTAAACAATGTGTCTTTTCCTTGGAGAGTTTGGTGGCTTGTTTGGTTTACTGGCCCTTGTTTCCTCTTCCCAGCAGTGCATGGTGTGGCTGCAGGGCAGTGTCACATCAGAATGACTCAGGGAAAAGCAGAACAGGCTGAGCTTTATTGATCTGCCATTAGGCAAGGAGAGCTTCAGCAGAGGAAGAGGAGAACATAATTCAGTTGCTGACCCTTCAGAGAGCATAATTCAGTTGCTGAAGCAATTGTGGTGGCTGAGTTGGGGCTGAGTCTGTGCACACAGAGAGGAGGGAGCAGCCTCTGGGCAGTTAAACTGGGGGATTCTGTCTGATTCTGGGAGGAAATGGAATTGAATATTCACTCTGTTGTTTTTTTCTGCTTCCAAGGCTGATACCTGAGCTCTGCTTACACACATAGGTCCTCTGTCATTTTTTATATGGCTTTATCTTAATAAATGAACCTGATGAGCTCTGCTAACTCTGGGCAGTTAAACTGTGGGGTTCTGTCTGATTCTGGGAGGAAATGGGATGTCTGGTGGATTGAATATTCACTCTGTCATTTTTTCTGGTTCCAAGGCTGATACCTGAGCTCTGCTTACACACATAGATCCTATGCCATTTTTTAATATGATTTTATCTTAATGAATGAGCCTGATGAGCCCTGCTAACTCTGGACAGTTAAACTGTGGGGTTCTGTCTGATTCTGGGAGGAAATGGGATTGAATATTCACTGTGTCATTTTTCTGATTCCAAGGCTGATACCTGAGCTCTGCTTACACACATAGATCCTATGTCATTTTTTATACGGTTTTATCTTAATAAATGAGCCTGATGAGCCCTGCTAATTAAGAAAAACCTCCACAGCTGTTTTTGCACACGGGAGGAGAAGCTGAGCAGGTTGGGAAGGAGGATAAAAGGCTCAGAGAAAGTGGCACAGCTCAGCGACAGCTTTTTTGAAGTGCCATTTATCCCCCTGACGTCACCTCAGCTTTGTTCCGAGCAAAATTTCCACATCTTTTCCTTGAAGTGATGCACTTGTTTCTCCTCCTTGCAGGTTTTTCTGACAGCTCCCAAGTCCCCGAGCGGCCGCCGAAGCCGCTGCCCCGGCGGATCAATTCCGAGCGCAAGGCCGGGAGCTGCCAGGCAGGGGGAGCCAGCAGCGGGGCCAGCTCCTCCCTGCACCTCTCCAGCGAGATCGAGAACCTCATGAGCCAAGGCTACTCATATCAGGACATTCAGAAAGCTCTGGTCATTGCACACAACAACATCGAGATGGCCAAGAATATTCTGCGGGAGTTCGTGTCCATCTCCTCGCCGGCGCACGTGGCCACATAGCACACGAGCACCTCCACGCCTGAGCTGCTGTGGACCAACTGCCTGGGCAGCTGCTGCCCAGCTGTGCACCAAAGGGGAAGGGGGTTCCTTTAGAGACTTCGTGCTGAGGTCAGTCCTGCCTCTTTTAAGAGAATCAGTTATCAGGTTTTCGTGGTTCCAGATTTCAAAAGCAGTGGGATGAAACGGAGCGGAGCAGTGTTTTATACAGTGTATGTCTTGGAGTCCTTTACCCCTACCTCTTGTCTGAGAGAACAGATTGATTGCCAGGGTGTTGCTAGAGAAAGGTGTCATGACAAGGGATCCCCGAGGCCATGCCCTGGAGGCTGGGGGGAGTTGTTTTGTGCTGTGAATTTTAAGTGGATGCT
This sequence comes from Trochalopteron elliotii, assembly GCA_024734555.1. Classification (NCBI taxonomy): domain Eukaryota; kingdom Metazoa; phylum Chordata; class Aves; order Passeriformes; family Leiothrichidae; genus Trochalopteron; species Trochalopteron elliotii. Next base: position 2,575 of record JANPWX010025367.1, on the reverse strand, counting down.
CAGAGAAGCAGAGTCTCGAGGTCGGTGTGGTGTGTCCTGTGGTTCATGGTACTAGGTTTGGATCTGTTCGCTGCTGTGTGTCTGGCTCAGGCTTTTTAGAGAAGCTGGGAGGTCACTTTCTGCTGGGAGACCTTGGAAGAATCATTTGATTGCTTCCTGTTGGCCGTGGTGTGTCCCTCTCACCTGTAACAACAGCAGTTATTGCTTCTGATTCCAGTCCTCTCTTGCTGCCTGGAGGTTGCAGGATGAGCTTCTGTCAGGGATTTTGATCCTGGCAGTGCTGGCAGTTGGATTTCTCTCGTGTGTGTGTGTGCTCTTGCACTGGCAGCACCAGATTCCAGCAGTTTGGGGAGCTTGCTGAGGTTTTGAGGGGTTGGGAGAGGGGGCAAAGAATTTGAGCAGGAGCAAAGAACTGGAGCTGCTGCTTCTCCTCTCTTAGCCTTGAGCATTTTGTGCTTCAGTGCTCAGATTTGATTTGTGGTCCTGCTGGGCTGGAGCAGCCGTCACTGGAGGCTCCCATTGCTCTTCCCTAGGAATGTTGCACCTGGTAAATAGGATGTTTTATTTCTCTTCATTGCATGGTGGCTGTTGCAGACTAGTGGCCTTCACACACATTCCTCCAGAGAGCTTTTTGCAGGAGCCATCGTCGTGCCAAGGGTGTTTTGTGGAGTTGGTAGATGCAGCTGATGTGTTTGTTGGAATCTCACCTGCTTTGCAGTCACAGAAGTGCAGCAGTTCTCTGCATGGCTGTTGTCCAAACAATGTGAGGGCTCTCCCTTCCATTCCCATTTCTCTAAAGTATCGCCAGGTCTGGTGTTAAAACAGACCTGGGGAAAAATTCTGTGTTTGTGAAGTGATCACATAGTTTTAAAGGTCAGAACTCAGCTGTTGCATTGGAAAAACCTGACTTGCCTACTCAGCTACTTAACTCTGTTCATACTGGAGGAGTGGATGGTTCCTTTGGAGAGGATTTAGGTGCAGGAGGCACAGACAGATCACAGCCTGACAGCCTGAGAGGCTCTTGGCCTTTGGAGCATGTCCAGCATTATTTGCACCTCCCTGAGGTCAGCAGAGGTCACCAGGCTAAGGGCTGCAGTTGGAATATTGCTGGAATGATTCTGGCAGTGAGGTGCAGTTTGGCCTTTTGAGGAATCCAGAGGCTGGGCCAGATGGCTGCAGTTGGCAGAGAGGCCTTCACGAGTGTTAGCAGGGCAGAAAGTTGAGTTTTTAATTAAAGCAGAGGTTTCTCTCTAGACCTGCAGCTTTCTGAATTGTTGTAGTGGCTTCCATGAGCTGTCTCTCTTTAGTCCCCTCCTTTCTGCAGTGGAGGAAACACTCTCAGGCAGCGTGAGGAGATCTCTGCCACACTCAGAGACTCCACCCTGTGCTGTTGGGGGTCAGGGCAGAGTGCTCTGCAGGGCACAGGGCTCAGCACAGCCCTGGGCAAGGTGGGGTCAGTGCCTGGGGGAAGAAGAGCTGCTCTTCCTCCTGTGGCCCTCCCGAGCCTCTGGAGGAGCAAGGCCAGCACTGGTGCTGCTGAGGCAGGAGCAGGGGACAGCTGTGGGGAGCCTGAGCAGCCAAACAGTCCCTTTTGTCCTGGAGATGCAGGTGCAAACCCTTTAGTGAGGGGTTTATTTCCCTGTTTTTCACACTCCCACTTGGGCTCTGTGTTGGTTTGGAGCCCTTGGTGTCTGCCCTGCTGTGTGAGCTCAGTGTGTCCAGCCTGGCTGAGCCAGGCCTGAGTCCAGCCTTAACTCTTGTCCTGCCCAGTGTGTGTGACCAGAGCAGTGATCCCTGTCCCCTGCAAGCCCCTCAGGGCAGGCTGGCTGTAATTTCCATGAAATCCTGCTTGGCAGGGCTGTTCCAGGCCTGTCTTTGGGGTCTATGTGCCAAGAGATGTTCCTGTGGGTGTTGTTCTGGCTATTAGAGATTAGAGAGAGCAATCTTTGTGGCATGTATCACTGATTTCTCTGCATGTGTCCTTTCTGTGCACTTGTTTATGTCTCAAACTGATTTAAGAAACTTTAAGTCTTGCCTTTTCTTCCTTAGACACGTTAAGAATTTGCTGATGCCACTGAGGGCAGCAGAGTCCTGGCCATGTCTTGTGGCTGTGCTCTGCCAGCTCAATCCAGGCACTGCCCAGTGGATTTTCCTTGTTCTTTCTAAGCCCAAGATTGACTGCTCTTCTTTCCCTTCACCTCCCTCTTCTTTATTCTTAAGAAAATTAACTTTCTGATGCTACTTTAAACAGGAAAAACAACCCAAATGCCTAGTGCCTTTCTTAAGGGGATGCTGGATCTGAGAGTCCCCTCTGGGAAAAGGAGCAGAGCTGGACATGCAGCACCAAAACTGCTTTGGGAAGGGGTGAAAAGGAGGAGCAGGAGAGATGGGCAGTGCTCACTTGGACTCTGACACTGTGTTCTGTAGCATTTCAGCTGTGGAGCTTCCCTGTCTGGACTGGTGCTGGGGCCAGGTCAGGATTGTGGGGTAATGGGGTAAAAAATGCTGGGGTTGTCCTGCAGCTGTGCCCAAAAGGAGTGGGAATCACTCCCCAAAAGGAGTGGGAAACACTCCC
>JANPWX010025365.1:0-21790 GCA_024734555.1 Trochalopteron elliotii | reverse complement strand
TGAAAAAAGTCGTAGCTGGCAGTGGGAGAAATGGTTGTGCCACGTTAGCATTGCCTTGAGGGGAAAAGGCATTTAGTCAGGAAGCTCATTAATTTAACTAATTGTGTCAACGTGGCTGAGAGAGACATCCCTGATTAAACCATCCTCTGCCCTCAATGGCTTTCCAAGACAGAGCCCATGCACTGGAAAAACACTTTTGTCCAGGAAACTGGGAAAGAAAAACCTGCTGAGGGTCTGGGGGGAGACAACAGCAGCAGAACCCCCAGCTGGGGCTGGCAGTGGGGGGCTGCACCTGCAAGTTTCTCCTCAGCCTCTTGAATTCCACAGAAATGTGTGGAGCAAACCCATCCTGAGGCAGGAAGGAAAGAGAGAACCACAGTGGAGGGGAGGAGGGAACCTGTCCGTGGGGGAACTGAGGAAACACTCTTGCTTCATGCTGGTTTTGGTTCCCCAAAGTTGTGTTTGACAGCAAGGACTGCAGCTGAGCTGGAGCTGTGTCTGGCTTGGTACAGAAACAATTCTCAGCTCACTCTCTGTGCACAAGGACTGATCCCTCCATGCTGGAGCTGCAGATGTTCCTCACAAGTGAAACACTTGGTTACTGTATACAGTGGAAAAAAAATATTTGGCTTTTTACCTTTTCACTTGTTGATTCATTATTTCTGACCATAATAAACCGACAGCTTTGCACATAGGTGTGAAAGCTCTCAGGGAGGTGAAATCCCACCTCAGCTGGTGCTGTAAGCACAGAACAGAGCCAGGCTGTGGCTCTTTGAGGCTGGCCCAGGTGTTGCCTGCAGCTGCCTGCACACACAGTTCACTGATGTGGCCTGAGGTCCCTGGGTAACGTTTCCAGCAGTGTTTAGGTCACAGGTGTTTAAGCTCCCCACCAGCAGGGTTTAGGTGCTGCATTTAGAGCTAATTTACAGTTAGCTCTCCCCAAACTGGGCTTGGCATTTCAGTCTTTAATTTACAAGATTTACTTTTCATTAATTCTTGCAAGATTGAATTTTCATTTGCAAGATTGAATTCTTTAACTTGTAAGTTAACTTGTCTCTCTGGTGGAGCCCTTGGTGGTGGTTTTGTGTGGATTACTGTGTTTAGGTAAATTTTTGAAAAATGGCCATCATGGGACATTTTTGGAGGCCAAAACTATTTGGGAATCTCCAGTCTAAGACCCATAAATGTTCTTTAAATATATATTCCCCTTTTCCTGGGAGTCCATTCACATCTATTTAGTTGAAGCAATGGCAATAAGGACAGTTCTGATGTTACTAAAAATAAAACACAGTCATCAGTAAGCTTTGATATCCCAATAAAATATTCTCTATAGTTGCAAGTGTTTATTTGGTCTGTATAAATTTACAAAGATGTAAATTGTTAAAATAAAGAAAATATTTGTCCCTTTAGCATAGGATTGATAACTGCTCTATGTAAAAGGCACCAACACAAACTATTCTGCAATTTGCTGTATGTTCACTTCCTGTGGTTTTTCCTGTTATTTACCTGCAATATAGCTGAACATTTATTAAATGTATGGTAACATTGAGAATTTAAAATGTTCAGCTAGCCAAAATGGTTTTGGAAACTGAGTCCTTCAATGTGTGTGTGTGTGTGTGTGTAAAACCATTTGTTTATCCATCCTTAAGCCAGAGGAAGTTCTTAGTTCTCTCATTAACTGATGTGCTCAGCTGAGTGCAAGCACTTCCTGGAGCTCAGCTGAGGCAGAAGAGATAAACAACTGGACACAGGAATATTCCCTGGCTTTTTGCAGTCTTTTGTTTAAACCATGCACTTGTTCAGGGTCAGAAATGCATCAACGTGCTTGTGTGTCGTACCCAAATTCCCCCACATTGTGCTGGGCAGCAATAGGAGAGTACAAATTCATTATTAAAGCCTCTATTTTTATAAATTCAGTAAAAAAAACCTCATGATTTTTTGCTGGGGTTTGTAGATGGATTAAATGATTGATACCAGCCTGGTGTTTGCTTTTTTGTCTTGAGTTAACACAAACACTCCTCTTTATTTTGCCATTTTATGGGGGTAGGGCTTTCAGAAGTCCACAGCTCCCACCTCTGATTTGCAATTTTTCTAATGTTTATCAGACATTGCAGGGGCACAGTGGGAATCTCCATGAGGGAGGGAACTGGGGTGTGAATTTACAGTTAAATCATCTTCCCTCTACCACGAGCTCAGAATCTGAGCCTTCCCCTCCTCAATGCAAAGAGAAATTCATGGCTTTGAATAACTTAACATGCCAAAGCCAATGTGTAGAACTGCTTTAAAATACCCAGTTTGAGTGTGTAGCACATCCAGGGACAGCTGGGGAATGGGACAGCTCATGGAAGAGCAGCTGGGGCTTTTCCTCCTGTTAATCCCAAGCACCTGCTGTTGTTGGACATGTATGAAATGACAAAAACCAAAATTCCTTTATAGCTGGTGCCTTCTATAAAAGCTTTGAGTAGCTTTCATTGCTGCACACAAATTAAAATGTAGCTGAATAAAGAAGGGGAAGAGAGAACTGCTGTCAGAGAAAATTTAGAGTTTTGGGCCCTTCTAATCTACCCAGACTTGTCAGGGTATGGAGAAAGGGCTCATGAGGGATGAGTAAATACTGGGATATATGTCAAGCAATATGCTCACTTCCAATTGAGTCTAGACCCTGTGAAAATATGGGAAATGTCCCAAATGTCCAGGGAATTTGTGTGGAAAGGCTGGAGGTCAGTGCTGCAATCAGGCACATTAACAGGATCAGTCCTTCCAGCAGGAATAACATGTTTGGAGCAAATGGTGTCTGAAAAACATCCGAGATGGAGAGAACAGGAACCAATCCAACCAGAACACCAGAAACTGGTGCAAGGCTGGAGCCTGGGGGAGTGCAGTTTGCTGCCAAACACAAGTGTCTTCTGCAACAGCAGCAAACTTAGGGAGAGAGATGGGAAAACAAGAAAATCCAATGTGACTGGGGCTGTTCCCTCCCCTCTGTGGTTCAGTATTAAATAATCACTGCCATAAGTGCCATGCCTGGGTGGTTGATGGGGTTTTCTGACCAGCTCTGGTGTGCTGGGCACAGCTCACAAGTTGTTCTTTCCCACGTGATGCCAGTTCCTTGTTTTACCTTCAAATACGTGATGTGGGGGGTGAAATAAAACCCCTCTGGCCTAGAAATATCCCTAGAAATGTCTCTTTTCAGGAAGTTTTCCTAGCAATGGAGTGGAGGAGAAGAGAGGCATCCTTTATTTGGATAAAGGAGTGAGAGAAAGAGGTGCCTCTGGTGAATAGAATAGCAGAAAATATCTATTCTCTTCTACTTTAAAAAGGGCATATCCTGTGGGACAGAGCACTCCTGATGTCTCAGTGTCATCAGACACAGAAGGGACTTGGGTACCAGCTGTAATTCAAATTGGATAATTAAACACAATATATTTGAGAGCCCAGACCGTGGAGCTTTTGTGTGTAAGCTGTTACCATTTTAGGAAAAACCTGCAGGTGTTTTTGCATTCCCTTGGGCCTGTTCTTATCAGTCAGACGTTCCCTGAGCAAATCTATTGTGTTGGGAGCCTCTGGAGACCTGGGAAGACATTCAGCTTCCATTGTCTGGGGCAGGAGAAGCTTTATGTTCTCTCAAAAGGAGTTTTCAGACCCAAAGCTGATGAGGTTTTGTCTGCAATACTCAGTAGGTGAGGTCTGAGTATTGGTTTTACACCTTTTCTGTGAATGTGTTCTTCCATGAGAGGGTTTTTGCCTGCCCACCTTAAAGAGATTCTACAGAGTCTGTCACTGTGGAAAATGTCTTGACAAACACAGATCTGGCTGGTAATTCCCATGTTCTGGGTGTTCTGAATACTGGGGAAACACCTGAAAGAGAGCCCCAAATAAGAGTTTTGCATGCTGGGATCATTCTTGAATTGCTATAAATGCTGCTTCTGCTTTGCTTACAATGCTAAACTCTTTTTTTTTTTTCCTAAAATAAACAATTTTTATCATCCTTTGCAGGAGGAACCTGACCAAATTATCCCTGATATTCAGCCACATGCTGGCAGAACTCAAAGGGATTTTCCCCAGTGGCCTCTTCCAGGGGGACACGTTCCGGATCACCAAGGCAGATGCTGCAGAATTTTGGAGAAAAGCTTTTGGTGAAAAGTAAGTTTCTAACTGGGCTCAGAAATAGAGGTGTGGGAGCAAATTGCACACAGTGTTTTTTTCAGAATTCTGTTTGGCCTTTCAGAAAGGGCTTTGTCAGGTTAAAGTAAATGATGGGATTGACCTGCTGGTCATTTTGTCCATCTCTGGGGTGAGGTAAAGAATTATTATCCTACATTTATCCTGCATTAAATTTCCCAGGTTTTGTCCTCTCTGGTTTTAAATGTGTCAAGTGATGAATCTTTCCCCAGGAGACTCTTGTAGTGTCACAGAGTTTTCTTTGATTATTCAGCTTAAATTTTCCTCTCCTTGGTTTAATTCTTTAACTTGTAAGTAAGCTCTACAAGCTATGCAAAATAATCCTTTCTTCTTCCAAAGGTTACCTTGCCCCCAACATGGGCTGTTCTTTAGCTAAGCCATAATATTATGTTCTTTTCATCTTCCCTCCAATTAGTCTTTCCAATCATTTACTCACCTCTCTTCTTCTCTGAATTTCTGTTTGCAAAATGGCTTTGCTGAGAGTGAAGGGGAAAAAGGGAAATGCAACAAACCTTGTGTGCAGACTGCTGAAATGTCAGGTTTAATTTCTGTATCTAATGAAACACTGGCTAAATGAACCGTGGAGGTGTTCACAGCAATGTTTGGGGATTAAAGTTAATGGATTGGGTACTGCTTTCAAACGGAGGGAACTGAGGTACTTCACCTAAAGAGGTTAATTAGGAGCTGTCAGGACAAAAAGCCATAATGTATTTACTCATGAATAGCACAGTTGTCTGAGGTGAGGCATTTTCTTTCTGTGTTTCCATGCCACTTGATATATTGTTTAAAGGAAAATATTCCTTTAAACAGGAGCCTGTGTTTTGGCTTCTGATTATCTTCCTTCTCCAGTTAATCCTTCTTTAGAGAATTGTTTGCAGCTCTTTTTTTTAACCATCTAGAGCTCTTCTCTACCTGCTGCAACATCATGAAATTATTATCAAGTGAGGCTGTGGTAGGACTGCAGAAAGAGGGAAAAGAGAAACCAGAGGAGGACTCCTAATTCCAAAATTTTGCATGTCCAGAGAAAATTGTCTTAAATTCATTAGGCTGCTGAATTCCTGCAGCACCAAGAAATCCACGTTCGTGTGACGTGACTAAATCTCTTGTGGCTGGTTTTGATTTTTCTCTGTTCTGTTACCACAACGTGGCTGCTCACAGGGATAATGTGGAGATGTGGGCATGGTGCTGGTGTTCCTGAGCCCTTTCCCATTCCCTGCTTTTCCCCAGGACCATTGTTCCCTGGAAAAGCTTCCGCCAGGCCCTGCACGAGGTGCATCCCATCAGCTCGGGGCTGGAGGCCATGGCCCTGAAATCCACCATTGACCTGACATGCAATGACTACATTTCAGTGTTTGAGTTTGACATCTTCACACGCCTCTTCCAGGTAAGAACTGAGCAATGGGAATCACTTGTGTCTCAGTGCTTCAGGTTATACTATTTTTTTTATCCAGGCCAATATTTTACACGCATTATTTATGGGATTTGCTTGTCTTGCCCTCCATCCCTTAAGGAGTAATGCTCAAGACCCCATATTGCAGTAAAAGTGGGTGATATTTCTGGCTGTAGAATAAAAAAAAATCCCTAAATATACACTGCAACTCCCAGGCACATTCAGCATCCTGCCATGAATCAGGTTTTCTCTGTCAAAGGTCACTTTGAGACTGAAGCTCTGACACAGCTTCTGCAAGCCAGGAAATGTGAAGCTTAGTTTATCACTCTGTCTTCCCCTCATCCTTTTCTTTATTGTCAGATTTCTTTTCCATGGAAGGGGGGGTTGGTTGTTCAGGATGGAGCTCAAGCATGGAAATTTGGGCTTCCTATCTTTTGAACTGACCCAGGCAGGATGTTGTGAACGTGTCTGTGTGTGTGAGAAATCTCTGTATCACTGAAGGGATATTAATAGTAGGTAAAAATCCTTCCCCACAGTCTCTAATAGTGCCAAATTCAAAAACACAGCTTCTGATGGTACAATTGGGTATTTACAAGAACAATCACTTACTTCTTTGGCTCTGACCTGCCTTTTCCCATGTGATGGGGTGGGTTGTAATTAAGATATGACTAGATGAAAAATTCCCATGTTTGGTGTTGCAATGAAGCTGATCTCATTCAGCACTTTTCCCAAGTGTTGTATATAAAGAACAAGTCAAGAGCTGCTGCAAATTCCAGGGGATGCAGAGTTTTTGGGGAGTGCTGATACCTTCTTGTAGATGGGTTAAGAAACGTGGAAAAATCAGGTGAGATGTACACACCCAAGCCCTTCTCAGGGTTGAGAGATTTCAGATGGTTGTTATGACTTTCGGGGCATCATTTGAAGCAATATTTGAGATGTGTGTGCTGGTTTCTTTATTCAGACCTGAGAGCAGCCACACCCCAGTGAGGTTGGGTTGGTGAGGAATAGTCACAAGTTACAGACAGTGAAACTGAGCCACAGAAGGGAGGTCACTGTCCCCAGGCCATGCAGGAAGTCGGTGTTGGAGAGCAGACCAGTCATGGTTCCTGGGCCTGTGCATAATCAGGGATCTTATTAAACTCCTGCCTTTATCCCTGTCTGGGGAATGAGTCATTTTCTCTGCAGAAGCAGCACAGTTGATGGCTATTCTTCAGCTGTGACCTCAGTGACTTCTTTTGTATTTATTAAAGGAGTTTTGATTAAGGTCTGTCTTAGGTGATGATTTTATCCCCAACAAGCAAGAGCCTCAAATGCCAAGTGCTGCATGGGAATGAATGTTTTGAATGCTGAATGGGAATGAATCTCTACTGGATTTGTGGTGGAACAGAAACATGTTTCTCCAACTGAAGATCCTTTTGATTCAGGAATATTGACACTGTTCAGGAGTGTGTGGTTAATTTGTTTCTTTGGTGCTTCCCCAGCCCTGGTCGTCTTTGCTGAGGAACTGGAACAGCCTGGCAGTGACTCACCCTGGCTACATGGCATTCCTCACCTATGACGAGGTGAAGGCCAGGCTTCAGAAATTCATTCACAAACCTGGCAGGTGAGAGGGAGCTCAGCCAGCAGGGCCCTGCTGGGAGGGTCTGGCTGCCACCACTGATTGCAGCAGGGCTGACAGATATTCTGTGTTCCTTTCTGCAGTTTGTGTGGTTAGTCCTGGGCTGCTTTTAAACACGGAAACCTCCCCTAGTCCGTTTGTTTGTTGGCTTTTTGAAAGTTGATTCGAGACAAATGATTTTAAGGGATGTTAACTTCTCTTGCTCTGGATTCTGGGTTTAATTTCACCTGGAGGCCAGTGCTTGGATTCTTTTCTCATTTTGTATCATATTGCAAAGTTCCCCTTTGAACTGCCTGGGGGTCAATTGAGGAAAGCTGCTACAAATCATCATTCCTACTGATTTTATTTGCTGTCTCCATATGGCCAGACAAAGGCTGCCTACTTGTCATTTAACCTTTTCTGTCTGTCCCAAGCTGAAGTTTCTTTTCCTTTGTGTGTTTTCAGTTACATTTTCCGACTGAGCTGTACCCGCCTGGGTCAGTGGGCCATCGGCTACGTCACTGCAGATGGGAACATTCTCCAGACAATCCCCCACAACAAACCCCTCTTCCAAGCACTGATTGATGGCTTCAGGGAAGGCTTGTAAGTAACTTGATAAAAATTGGGACAACAAAGCAGTTAAATTTCTGAGCATTCAGATTTTGAATAGTGCCATTGCTGTCAGTGGAATAACTCATTGCTGAACTATTTTGGCACTCAGGAGTTACTGACAGCTGTCTGTGCACTGGGCAGCTGTGCAGTAGCAGATGATAAATGTGCAGCAGTGTTTCCCTTCTCAGAAATCCCTTTTTTTTTTTTTTTTTTTTGGTCAAAACCTTAATTTGAACCAACTTTTAAGAAGAACATGGTTAATTTTGTCCCAATCATCAAATTCTTCCAAAACTTTAAAACTCAGAATACCTTGAATTCCCATCCCTTTCTTCTCACCTTCATTTTTTTCTCCTTTCCCACCTCCAAAAGAAACCTTAGCTATGTTTGTGTGTACAGGCACATACTGAGATCTTTTTTTTCCCCAACTTCTCCCAGTTATTTATTTCCTGATGGCCGGAATCAGAATCCTGACTTGACTGGCTTGTGTGAGCCCACACCTCAGGACCACATTAAAGTTACACAGGTGAGTAAAATATCCCATTCCATCAAACTCTCTGCCTTTCTCCCTGATTTCTACCCTCCTTAGCTATTCATCCAGTTCTGTCACAGTTGGTATTCCCAAGCTTTGTGTTTAGGGCTGCAATATTTTACAGGAATTACAGAAATCTTTGCATGATAAGGGCGGGCAGATGAGATTGCAAAGACAGATTTTAAGGATTTATTTTTAGAATGTTCTGCCAACATTGATGCTTTTGTGCCATTCAACATGTCTTGAACCCTGCTTTTCTTGGGATGCTTACATGAAAATTATTGGATAATTTGAATTCAGATTTTTTCAGAGCTTGATAGATGCATCTAGCACGTAAAATGATAGTGAAATCTTTGCATATTTCTGTTCTCCCTGTGATTTGTGCTGTCTTTCCCTCAGGAACAATATGAGCTGTACTGTGAGATGGGCTCCACGTTCCAGCTGTGTAAAATCTGTGCTGAGAACGACAAGGACGTGAAGATTGAACCTTGTGGGCACCTGATGTGCACCTCCTGTCTCACAGCCTGGCAGGTGAGCCTTGGCCTCTTCTTTATCTCTCTGAGGGCAGCTGCTTCATCTTTGACAGAGATATTCTCTTCTCAGACCTGTTCAGGTGTGGAGAGAAGGTAGCAAAAACATTGTCACATAATGTCACTGCGTCAGAAGCTCTTTAGATGCCTGATCTCTTAATATGAAATAAGGAAAAACTGTGAAAGCTTCCTAAAGTGCTGTTTTTCTACTTCAAGGAGAAAACATTCCACATTCCTGCCCCAGTTTGCTTTTGTCTTCCTCTCAGTTGAAAGCTCCCTGCCAAAAAGCAGGTTAAAAGCCTATTGTTCCTGAAGCAGGTGATAATTTGTGCAGCCCAAAGGCTGCAGTGACAGATCTCTCCTGTCCCCTGCAGGAATCAGAAGGCCAAGGCTGTCCTTTCTGTCGCTGTGAGATCAAAGGCACCGAGCCCATCGTGGTGGATCCCTTTGATCCCAGAGGAGGAGGAGGATTGTCCAGGCAAGGGGCAGAAGGAACCCCCTCTCCCAATTATGACGATGATGACGATGACAAAGCTGATGATTCCCTCTTCATGATGAAAGAACTCGCTGGTACCAAAGTAAGGTCACTGCTGATAAAATGGGCCTTTTCTCCAGCAGTTTTCTCTCAGTGATTTGTGCCTGTGAGGGTTTTCAGACTGTAGAAACAGTAAAGATCCTGCTCCCGATGGAAAACAGGGATTTAGGTCCAGTTTTGTGAGCTCACTTCACACTGACAGCTTGGGATCACACTTTGAAGCCTTTGATCTTTTGTTTGTTGTCTTGGAGGAATCCCCAGAGGGGTGAAAAAACTGGCCTGACCTGTTGGAATGGAAGATCTGGGTTTGGAACACTCCCCTGTGTGTTAAATTTTGATTTCCTAGCCAGCATTCACCCAGATCAGCAGAAATTCATCCATTTTTTCCCCAGGGATGGATACAGCCAGGCAGGTACAGCCTTCCCAAGGTCCTGATAAATAACAGGGTAGAGGGCAGCCTGTTCTGCTGAGGAACTCATGTTGGCTGTCATCTTTTTATATGGTGGCTGATAAATCTGTCTAATAGAGGTGTGATAACTCTGCCTTCAGTGCTGCTTCCCTCCAGGAGCTCTGTTCAGGCATTCTTTGTGGATCCCTGCATGGCTTTTTCACTTCATTTTCATTTCTCATTGCAAAATCTGATTGCTGCTCTTGCATTTTTTTTTTTTTTTTTTTTTTACTGCAGAGGGAACTGGGTTTGAATTTGGCTAATTTTTAATACCTGAATCAACTAAAATAAGCTGCATGTCCTGATCAGAAAGAATCTTCACCTCTGGTTTACCTGCAGTCTTAGTTCCCTTTATCTTCCATGCTGTGAAATCATGTATTAATCAGTAAACACTATTCCTGGAGGGCTTTTTATACATATTTTGGGGCAGCAAAGCAATTTTCTTGGTGTGGCATCCTGTCAATGTTGGTATTTTGTTGGCTTTAGTGAGCTCAGACATATGTGAAGCTTTTCAAAATTAAACAGCACTAGCTTTGACTGTAAAAAAGAGAAGATAAAGAGAATAACAGGAACTGTGCTGCTTTGTTAAGTGGAAAACCAGCTTTCCACGGACAGAAATGGAGGGTTTGGTGCACACCAGTGCTCTGTAGTGAAAACAGTGCACAGGGACAGGAGGCTTTGCAGCAGATCGTGCCCTCTGGTGTTGAAAAGCTTTAAAAAGCACTTTTTAAATCTGTCCCTGCCCGGGGCCCGCCGAGGCAGGTTTGTACTCCATCAGGTTTGTGTTTCTCGGTGTGCATTTCTCACAGCTCAGCCTGGATTGCTCCATGGCTCCATTCCTGGAGCACAGTTGTTACTCGCAGAGCAATTTGTCACCGGCAGAGCTGCAGAGCCTCTCCAGAGGACGGGAGCTGTGTGGGTTGAGCCCTGTGCTGATGCTGTCCCCTCCCCCGGCAGGTGGAACGCCCTCCCTCGCCGTTCTCGGTGGCTCCGCAGGCCGCCCTCCCTCCCGTGCCGCCCCGCCTGGACCTGCTGCAGCAGCGAGTGGCCAACCCCCCCGGGGCCTCCAGCCCGGGCACCTCCTCCAAGGTCAGACACTCCTCCTGCCCCTTCTGCTGGGATCTGGGTGGGGCAGAACCATCTGGTGACCCCAACATGTTCTCTCTGACGTCCTCAAGTACTTTGTTCCTTTTCTGTCTGGCCTCCTGAGCTACCAAATTATTATTACTACCAGCACATTCTCTGATTTTCAGCCTCAATCCTTGTTCCCTTTAGATTTTCCTTTTTGTTCTAGCTAATACAGAAGGTATCCCATTCCTCTCCCAACTTTTTTGCACTCGTTTTTGCGTCAAGCATTTTTTTAGATAGAAAATTAAAAAAGGAATTCAGTGTGTGTGACAGGGAGAAGTAGACTGGCTTTCTGATTGATCAGCAGAAGGCAGTAGGATGACCTTGGTGGCATTAAGTTAATGGTTCTTGAGATGCAGCAGCAGATCTTCATCTGGTTCAGATGAAATAATGAAATTAGGAAAGTTCAGGCAGAAGAAAATACCTATTTCTGTGAATACTCATCACTGACTGATGAATGTTAACTTGTACAAATAACCCACAATTGAATCATTTTTTTAAATAATGGGGAGGCTGTGTTTGGAATCCAAGCTGAGGCTGGTGTAAGCTCATGTTTTCCCTCAAGAAGAGGAATCTGGGGTGTTCAGAGCCTGGCTGGAGTGCACGTAGCTCCTGTGTTATCTGCTCAAGCCTGTGCAGAAGATGTGGAGACAGCTCCAAATTCTCGGAGATAATCCCTTACAAAAACAGATAAAACCACCCCAAAACTCTCCCTGCCGCCCGCACCTCCCTCCTGTTTATCTTTTTCTGGCCGAGCCGCCTGTGTTAAGCCCTGTTTTTCATTCCTCCTCCCCGCAGGCCGCACCCGGTGCTCTGCACAAGGACAAACCTCTGCCGATCCCACCCACGCTGCGGGACCTGCCCCCGCCGCCGCCTCCGGACCGCCCGCACTCCCTGGGCCCCGAGAGCCGCCCGCAGCGCCGGCCCCTGCCCTGCACCCCGGGGGATTGTCCCAGCAGCAGGGACAAGCCACCCCCGCTGCCCTCCAACCGCCAGGGCGACCTGTGGCCGGCCAGAGGCATCCCCAAAGCCGCGGGCGTGGCCGTGAGCGCCGCCGAGCCCTGGGCTGGGAGGGAACTGTCCAACCGGCACTCGCTGCCCTTCTCGCTGCCCTCCCAGGTGGAATCCAGGGCTGAGAGCCTGCGGCTCGGCAGCACGCTCAGCCTGGACAACCCCGGGGTGAGTGGGGCTGGAGGGGATTTGGCAGCCTCTTCTGGTCACCAGAGGGCACGGAAGAACCACACTCCCCCGTTAGGTTATGAGATGAGAAGAGAAAGAGAGAGTTTGTTTTGGTTTGGGGTTTAAATAGGGTTTGGAATTTGATCGGAGATTGGGGGATGAGACTAACACCCCTCTGACCCCAGTGGTCAATTTAGAAGTCTTGCCAATTTGTTATTCCCCCCAGAAGGAATGCATACTTACAAAACATCAGTCTTTGTTTTTCTCACAATTTGTGAGAAAGCTCCAGCCCAAGAATGAAAACATCAGAAGGCTGAAAAATCAGGGCGACATCTTCTCACAGTGAGAAATGGGATTTTGTCGTGGGAGAGATGGGAAGAAACTGGTGAATTCCCTGCAAGGGAAATGCTTTCATTCCTCTTGGGAGCAAGGTTGAAATCCCAGTTTCAGCAGTGGTGAGCCACAATTACCTGATCATTGTTCACCTTTCAGTGTTGAAAAGCTGAGAATGTTTTCTGTTGTTGTCTGAAAAAATCTGGTTTACTCTGCTGGCTTTTCAGCCCTGAGAAACCTGCACACATCAGCTGTGAGGAGTTTGACTGAGTAAAATCTGAGTTCCACTTGGCTCTGTTCACCAGCAGGACATTGTTATCAGTGAACTGAGTAGTCCAACATTTTGTTCTCTAAAAGAAATGCTTTCCTTGATTCCATTTCCTTAATTTTTCCTTCTAATGCTTCCAGCTTTCTAAAATTGAAAGCAAGCACATTTTTAGCCAGATTTTCTAAGAAAATGGCATGTGCACTATTGTCATCCTGCCTCCAAATGTGTGTGCTTGTCTGCATCCTTTTCCTCTTGGCTCCCATTTTGGCCTGTTTCAGCTGAATTTGCCAAGGCCTTTGGAATCTCAAAGCATGAAGTTCTTCCTGCAGGAAAACCCCTGCAATGTCCTCACTGAGGAAAAGCTGTCAGAGAATTCCTAGATGTCTGAGGTGTGAGTAAATTATTCTGTGGAATAAATGAGGATAAATAAATGAGGCTTCCTTCCCACAGAGGCTGTTGAATGAGTGGCTTTGCAGCTACACTGGGACATGTGTTTTTTCTGATTCCTGGTTTGCAATTTTGTCTTCCAGAGCTCCACCAGTGGTCCAGCAGCAACCTCAGAGTGTGAACACCCCAAAATCAAACCCTCCTCATCTGCCAATGCCATCTACTCCTTAGCTGCCAGGTCTGTTGGGGTTTTTCATACCTTACAGAGTGGGAATTGCAGGGAGCTGGTGCCAGGGACAGAACTGGCACAACTCTCCCAGTCTTAGTTTTAAACTCTGACAGATTCAAAACACAATTTAGAGAAAGCAGCTGAAATCAGCATCCCAAAGAGCTGTGGGGAGTGGTGGGAGTTCCCCTGGGCTGTGGCAGCAGGAATCAGGCTCCAGTAGCCATCAGCTCTTGAATAAATTCACTTTTGAGTGGGGTTTTGTGTGATGTAAATGTGCATGATGTTGTCACTTCCTTTTGCATCATGACCTTGTGCTGGTGTGACCTTGTGGGCTGCATCCTGAAAACCAAATTATTCCTTTAGACAGACTTGCTGTGAGGTGACTGTGGATTTTAAAGGGCACCTTGGTATTAATTAGATTTGCTGTAAATGTTTTATATCTTGTTTCTCCTGCCTCCAGACCACTGCCTGTACCAAAACTGCCTCCTGGGGAGCAGTCTGAGAGCGATGAGGACACTGAATACATGTCACCATCCTCTCTGCCTGTGGTGCCTCCAGGTCCTGCTGTGCAAAAACCAGAGCTCAAAATGCCTTTGGAGATGAGTCAGAGTTTACGGTGAGATTCTGGCTGGTTTTGCACTTCCTCCTCCCAGCTCTGGGGCAGCACATTTGGGACAGCAGGGTGGGAATTTTGCTTGCTCAGATTTCTGAATTCCCCCAGTGATATTCACCAGATATTTATTTGACTAAAATAACAATAAAGGAAATGTGACCACTGCTCTTGTGCAGAGTCCTTGTACAGTATTAAAGGACTCACATATCCCCTTCCTTCCCACTCTTTCTGCCAAGAACCTTTTGAGAGCAGAAACAAATTTTGAAATGCAAAACTCTTGTTAAAATGTAATTTTTGGTGGTATCAGTTTTGGTGGTATCATTTTAACTCTTTTAAGCTGAGGTGCTGAACTGCAATAAACATCCATAGAGCATTTTCTAGAACAAATACCACACAGAGCAGTGGTGATTTCACCTTGAAACAAGAAGCTGTGCACAAACTCTGTCACAGGGACAGGGTGGTCACCTGTGTGAAGGGAAATATGTTCTCTCCCTCAGAGTTTTGGACTGTGACCAGCAGCCTGAGGGCTCCCTGTATGAAGCAATGTACAACATTCACTCCCAAGCAGCATCCTCTGCCTTCGAGGCTGTCAACACTTCTGGTGAGTGGGTGTGCTAAAAAGCAGCTGAGGAACAGGGGGACAATGAATTGCTCCCAGTGGAACAGCATTTTAGGCTGATAGAAAGGAATTACGTTTGGTTTTGTTGTTAAAATAGCTGGGATGTATGTGGAAATATGAGTCTGTGCATGCACACTGCAGCTATCAAGTATTTTTAACCTAATTTTCCCTTCTGGAAAGAGCTGCCGTTCAGGGTGAGGTTTTAGCAGCAAAACTTTACTTGTATGTCCTGTCAGTGCTTGGAAAATGGGGTGTAGGAATACATTTCCCACACCCAGCAAGTGTTTTCCATGTAGGGAAAAGTTTAAGGCTCACCCCTTAAGGTAAAGAGCCCAGAAACTTCCATACCCTCCTGACAGGGGTTGACTCAGCACCAGCACAGGGCCATGGATTGGGCTCTGAGAATGTACCTCAAAGCCTATTGTTAATTTCATTGGCAGCAGGCCAGGTTGTCCCTCCTAAAACATTCAGTATTTAGGAAGGAGCACAAAAGAGAAGAGAGGCTTTTTGGAGTGTTCCTAGCAGGGTGTCAGAGCTTTTCTGGGACACCTGTGCATGGCTTATCTTTCATTTTCTGCAACGTTTGTTACTTTAGTATTTCTCCTTACTAAATCTTTTACTTGTCAAAGTGAAAGAGCAGTCTGAAGAGCAGTCTCAGTAATTAATTTAGCCACTTCTCTGCAAAGGCTGGACCCTCAGAATTTGATACATTTACACGGGGTTCATTGCACTCTCATTTACACGGGGTTCATTACACATTCATTACATTTGCACTCTCATTTACACGGGGTTCATTACACTCTGGCCACGTGCTAACCTGTCTCAATGGGGGAGCAGAGTCTGCCTGGAGAGACAGCTCAGTCCCCGAGCTCAGAACGTTCCTCCTCTTCCAGATGAAGGGAATCTGGCAGCAGCCCCTGCCAGCAATGGCCCTGAGGAGGCAGAGAATGAAGAGGATGGTTACGACGTCCCCAAGCCGCCGGTCCCCGTTGCCAACGCTCGTCGCACACTGTCTGATATCTCCAATGCCACTCCTGCCTTCAGCAGAATGTCCTTGGAAAACGACCCTGTCACAGGTCAGACAGCTCCTGTGCCTCTTCTTGGTGCTGCTGCCTGGCTCTGCAGCTTTGCAATTGGTGCCACTCGCTGAAGATTTTGGATGTAAGGTGTAAAATCAGGGTTGTGAGGCAGAGTTGCACTGGTTCTTAGGTGTTTTGTTGGATTTGTTTTAGCTGGTGTTTGATTTATAGCTTGGAATGTGCTGCCTTGGTCGTTTAATCCCTGAGCTTGCAAATCACACTGAAATCACAGTTAGGAAAAGCTTTTTTCAGCTTAAAGTATATTCCTTAAACCATTGTTTCCTACAGGGCATAGAATATTTTTGTACTGGGGTGTGAGACAGGATTTCCCATCCCTGGAAATGTCCGAGGCCAGGTTGGATTTGGGGTTGGAGCACCCTGAGCTAGTGGAAAGTGTCCCTGCCCATGGCAGGGGATGGAAGGAGATGAGCTTTGAGGTCCCTCCCAACTCAAACCATTCAGGGATTGTGTCCCTGTTGCAGGTGGAAGATGGCAGGGCTTTTTTTAGGCTGGCCTGGCAGGGTTTGTGGCTCTGCCAGTGCCTGCAGATGGCACAAGTGTTCTGCTGGATGCTCTCAGCTCCTCTGAGCAGGCACCAGTGCCTCAGCAAGGTCAGCTTTTTGTCCCTGGGGAATAGAGGACATCGTGTCCTTCTGGCTGCAAGGCACATTCTCTGAGGGAAAAACTAAAGCCTCGTGTCTCCAAGAGCCTTTCTGAATAATGATTGACTTATTCCCTGCTCAGCAGCTCTTAAGGGAGCTCTGGAACTCTTCCTGTGGGGGGTTTTCAGCCTGAATGTGCTGGGGATTTGCCAAGGAGGAGGAATGAGTTTCTTGTTCCTTCTGGAGGCAGAACCTCCTGTACCCAGAAACCCCTTCCCCCAGTGAATCTTCTCTTTTCCTGCTTCACCATTCCACTTCCCTGACCTTCTTTAGCACAGAGAAGAGTTTCCTGCTGCAGAAAAGTTCATTATTTTTGCCCCACCTCCCTGTTTCACTTTTTAAATCTGTCCCTGTGTCTGTGAATGTCTGTAGAATTTGGCTGAAAGGGATGAAAAAGAAGCAGAGCGAGTCCCACCCCCTATCCCAGATGAAGTACTGAGCTTAATCATTGACACTTTGTTTCTACAGCCCTGAAATAACACTGCTGTTGTCCTGCTTTAGGGCTAGGAAAATGGAAAATGTGGAAAAATGCTGATTGTTACTGCTGTGGGAAGCAAGGCAGTGGTGCAGGCAAGCCTGACTGCTGTGGGATTCATCTTGGCAGATTTATGCTCTCAGGAGCTGGAGCCTGCAGTTTTAATTAATGATTTACCAAAATAACTGTCTTAGTAGTTGTCCTTTCAGACTGACCCATGGTCTCTGAAACTTGATCCAGCTCAGGCTGAAACTGCTATTCCAGAAGGCACTTTGGGGCTGGGGAGTGGGCAGACCTTTTTCTCACATGTACAAAAAGCTTTTTATGTGTGAGAAAGCTGAATTCTGGGGATGAGGGAGCTGGGTTGAGCTGTGGTCGCTGAGGAAGCTTCAGGGAATCTGATTCCTGAAGAGCCTTCTCTGTCTCAGGGCTTTTGGTGCAAGTTTTTCAGAAAGGTCCCACAATGCTGCTTCCCTGAGCAGGCTGCAGTGCTCACACTTTAAAAGGGATTGTGTGGACATGATTTGTCTGTTGTACTCCAGTTCTGCTGCCAGAAAACTCTGTAGAGTGCCCTGAGGACTTTTTCCAGGAGACAAATAAATCTTTCTTTAAGGTGATGTCAGATATCCATGCGGAAAAGTTTCCTGTGATTGGCAAGAAATGCTTTCTGAGATGATACAGGAGGTTAAAACTCAGAAATGGTCAGATGCAGGATGAGCACATTAAACAATGTGTCTTTTCCTTGGAGAGTTTGGTGACTTGTTTGGTTTACTGGCCCTTGTTTCCTCTTCCCAGCAGTGCATGGTGTGGCTGCAGGGCAGTGTCACATCAGAATGACTCAGGGAAAAGCAGAACAGGCTGAGCTTTATTGATCTGCCATTAGGCAGGGAGAGCTTCAGCAGAGGAAGAGGAGAACATAATTCAGTTGCTGACCCTTCAGAGAGCATAATTCAGTTGCTGAAGCAATTGTGGTGGCTGAGTTGGGGCTGAGTCTGTGCACACAGAGAGGAGGGAGCAGCCTCTGGGCAGTTAAACTGGGGGATTCTGTCTGATTCTGGGAGGAAATGGAATTGAATATTCACTCTGTTGTTTTTTTCTGCTTCCAAGGCTGATACCTGAGCTCTGCTTACACACATAGGTCCTCTGTCATTTTTTATATGGCTTTATCTTAATAAATGAACCTGATGAGCTCTGCTAACTCTGGGCAGTTAAACTGTGGGGTTCTGTCTGATTCTGGGAGGAAATGGGATGTCTGGTGGATTGAATATTCACTCTGCCATTTTTTCTGGTTCCAAGGCTGATACCTGAGCTCTGCTTACACACATAGATCCTATGCCATTTTTTAATATGATTTTATCTTAATGAATGAGCCTGATGAGCCCTGCTAACTCTGGACAGTTAAACTGTGGGGTTCTGTCTGATTCTGGGAGGAAATGGGATTGAATATTCACTGTGTCATTTTTCTGATTCCAAGGCTGATACCTGAGCTCTGCTTACACACATAGATCCTATGCCATTTTTTATATGGTTTTATCTTAATAAATGAGCCTGATGAGCCCTGCTAATTAAGAAAAACCTCCACAGCAGTTTGTGCACACGGGAGGAGAAGCTGAGCAGGTTGGGAAGGAGGATAAAAGGCTCAGAGAAAGTGGCACAGCTCAGCAACAGCTTTTTTGAAGTGCCATTTATCCCCCTGACGTCACCTCAGCTTTGTTCCGAGCAAAATTTCCACATCTTTTCCTTGAAGTGATGCACTTGTTTCTCCTCCTTGCAGGTTTTTCTGACAGCTCCCAAGTCCCCGAGCGGCCGCCGAAGCCGCTGCCCCGGCGGATCAATTCCGAGCGCAAGGCCGGGAGCTGCCAGGCAGGGGGAGCCAGCAGCGGGGCCAGCTCCTCCCTGCACCTCTCCAGCGAGATCGAGAACCTCATGAGCCAAGGCTACTCATATCAGGACATTCAGAAAGCTCTGGTCATTGCACACAACAACATCGAGATGGCCAAGAATATTCTGCGGGAGTTCGTGTCCATCTCCTCGCCGGCGCACGTGGCCACATAGCACACGAGCACCTCCACGCCTGAGCTGCTGTGGACCAACTGCCTGGGCAGCTGCTGCCCAGCTGTGCACCAAAGGGGAAGGGGGTTCCTTTAGAGACTTCGTGCTGAGGTCAGTCCTGCCTCTTTTAAGAGAATCAGTTATCAGGTTTTTGTGGTTCCAGATTTCAAAAGCAGTGGGATGAAACGGAGCGGAGCAGTGTTTTATACAGTGTATGTCTTGGAGTCCTTTACCCCTACCTCTTGTCTGAGAGAACAGATTGATTGCCAGGGTGTTGCTAGAGAAAGGTATCATGACAAGGGATCCCCGAGGCCATGCCCTGGAGGCTGGGGGGAGTTGTTTTGTGCTGTGAATTTTAAGTGGATGCTCAGAGAAGCAGAGTCTCGAGGTCGGTGTGGTGTGTCCTGTGGTTCATGGTACTAGGTTTGGATCTGTTCGCTGCTGTGTGTCTGGCTCAGGCTTTTTAGAGAAGCTGGGAGGTCACTTTCTGCTGGGAGACCTTGGAAGAATCATTTGATTGCTTCCTGTTGGCCGTGGTGTGTCCCTCTCACCTGTAACAACAGCAGTTGTTGCTTCTGATTCCAGTCCTCTCTTGCTGCCTGGAGGTTGCAGGATGAGCTTCTGTCAGGGATTTTGATCCTGGCAGTGCTGGCAGTTGGATTTCTCTCGTGTGTGTGTGTACTCTTGCACTGGCAGCACCAGATTCCAGCAGTTTGGGGAGCTTGCTGAGGTTTTGAGGGGTTGGGAGAGGGGGCAAAGAATTTGAGCAGGAGCAAAGAACTGGAGCTGCTGCTTCTCCTCTCTTAGCCTTGAGCATTTTGTGCTTCAGTGCTCAGATTTGATTTGTGGTCCTGCTGGGCTGGAGCAACCATCACTGGAGGCTCCCATTGCTCTTCCCTAGGAATGTTGCACCTGGTAAATAGGATGTTTTATTTCTCTTCATTGCATGGTGGCTGTTGCAGACTAGTGGCCTTCACACACATTCCTCCAGAGAGCTTTTTGCAGGAGCCATCGTCGTGCCAAGGGTGTTTTGTGGAGTTGGTAGATGCAGCTGATGTGTTTGTTGGAATCTCACCTGCTTTGCAGTCACAGAAGTGCAGCAGTTCTCTGCATGGCTGTTGTCCAAACAATGTGAGGGCTCTCCCTTCCATTCCCATTTCTCTAAAGTATCGCCAGGTCTGGTGTTAAAACAGACCTGGGGAAAAATTCTGTGTTTGTGAAGTGATCACATAGTTTTAAAGGTCAGAACTCAGCTGTTGCATTGGAAAAACCTGACTTGCCTACTCAGCTACTTAACTCTGTTCATACTGGAGGAGTGGATGGTTCCTTTGGAGAGGATTTAGGTGCAGGAGGCACAGACAGATCACAGCCTGACAGCCTGAGAGGCTCTTGGCCTTTGGAGCATGTCCAGCATTATTTGCACCTCCCTGAGGTCAGCAGAGGTCACCAGGCTAAGGGCTGCAGTTGGAATATTGCTGGAATGATTCTGGCAGTGAGGTGCAGTTTGGCCTTTTGAGGAATCCAGAGGCTGGGCCAGATGGCTGCAGTTGGCAGAGAGGCCTTCACGAGTGTTAGCAGGGCAGAAAGTTGAGTTTTTAATTAAAGCAGAGGTTTCTCTCTAGACCTGCAGCTTTCTGAATTGTTGTAGTGGCTTCCATGAGCTGTCTCTCTTTAGTCCCCTCCTTTCTGCAGTGGAGGAAACACTCTCAGGCAGCGTGAGGAGATCTCTGCCACACTCAGAGACTCCACCCTGTGCTGTTGGGGGTCAGGGCAGAGTGCTCTGCAGGGCACAGGGCTCAGCACAGCCCTGGGCAAGGTGGGGTCAGTGCCTGGGGGAAGAAGAGCTGCTCTTCCTCCTGTGGCCCTCCCGAGCCTCTGGAGGAGCAAGGCCAGCACTGGTGCTGCTGAGGCAGGAGCAGGGGACAGCTGTGGGGAGCCTGAGCAGCCAAACAGTCCCTTTTGTCCTGGAGATGCAGGTGCAAACCCTTTAGTGAGGGGTTTATTTCCCTGTTTTTCACACTCCCACTTGGGCTCTGTGTTGGTTTGGAGCCCTTGGTGTCTGCCCTGCTGTGTGAGCTCAGTGTGTCCAGCCTGGCTGAGCCAGGCCTGAGTCCAGCCTTAACTCTTGTCCTGCCCAGTGTGTGTGACCAGAGCAGTGATCCCTGTCCCCTGCAAGCCCCTCAGGGCAGGCTGGCTGTAATTTCCATGAAATCCTGCTTGGCAAGGCTGTTCCAGGCCTGTCTTTGGGGTCTATGTGCCAAGAGATGTTCCTGTGGGTGTTGTTCTGGCTATTAGAGATTAGAGAGAGCAATCTTTGTGGCATGTATCACTGATTTCTCTGCATGTGTCCTTTCTGTGCACTTGTTTATGTCTCAAACTGATTTAAGAAACTTTAAGTCTTGCCTTTTCTTCCTTAGACACATTAAGAATTTGCTGATGCCACTGAGGGCAGCAGAGTCCTGGCCATGTCTTGTGGCTGTGCTCTGCCAGCTCAATCCAGGCACTGCCCGGTGGATTTTCCTTGTTCTTTCTAAGCCCAAGATTGACTGCTCTTCTTTCCCTTCACCTCCCTCTTCTTTATTCTTAAGAAAAGTAACTTTCTGATGCTACTTTAAACAGGAAAAACAACCCAAATGCCTAGTGCCTTTCTTAAGGGGATGCTGGATCTGAGAGTCCCCTCTGGGAAAAGGAGCAGAGCTGGACATGCAGCACCAAAACTGCTTTGGGAAGGGGTGAAAAGGAGGAGCAGGAGAGATGGGCAGTGCTCACTTGGACTCTGACACTGTGTTCTGTAGCATTTCAGCTGTGGAGCTTCCCTGTCTGGACTGGTGCTGGGGCCAGGTCAGGATTGTGGGGTAATGGGGTAAAAAATGCTGGGGTTGTCCTGCAGCTGTGCCCAAAAGGAGTGGGAATCACTCCCCAAAAGGAGTGGGAAACACTCCC
>JANPWX010025361.1:50291-60450 GCA_024734555.1 Trochalopteron elliotii | reverse complement strand
AGGTCATAGGGGTCAGTTGAGGCCCTGATCTGGGTTACTTCAGGTCACAGGGGTTATTTGAGGCCATTTGAGGCTTTGATTTGGGTTACTCTATAGTATTGGTATTAGCCATAATTATCAATATATTCTAATATTAAATTGCAGTGACAATATTATTTTTAAGACTCAGTGGTATAATCACCTATTACAGCCTAAAACCAGGATTATTTATTAGAATAAACAGATTTATTAGCATTGGTAGAAATTAGTGTATCATTAACAGGCACAGGGGTATAAATGGGTCCTGTTGGAACCTCTGTGGGATTATGGAATGCCCTTCCCACCCTTCTACCTTTGGGAACAAACTCCACCACTCAGCTTTGAATCCATACTTTATTTTCACATATATATAAAAAAAAAAACCTTGCAAGTATCGGACAAAAAAAAACCAAAGAAAAAAACCAAAACCAAAACAATAAACCGAAATGAAACTCCTGGAAATGTACACACAATCCAACAAAAATATATATAAACCAAAGCTTCTGCTCAGACACCACGTGTAGCAGGCGGGGGGATGGCTCCCCTCTGGTCAGAGCTGGGAGAAAGGGGACAAAGGCTTGTGGCCAGCAGAGCTCAGAGGATGTGGCTGATTTAGAGGCAGGAGGGGCTGATCCCTCTGGGATGAGGCAGGGGAGGGCAGGGACAGAAGCTCGTGGCAGGTTCTTGCCCATCTCCCCTCCTCAGCGTGGAGCCAGAGAAGCACAGAGAGGAGTTTGACCTGGGGCTGGCAATGGCTGAGCACAAAAAAATACCCTGAGACGTCACTGACTGGCCCTGTCTGATATTGGATTTAAATCTGGGGGAGCTCTGGGTGCTGCTGTTGCAGCAGCTGGGCAGTGCCCCTACAATAAACCAAATTCAGAGGGGAGAGGGGAGCCCTGCCCCTCGGGTCAGCTCCAAACAGACACCCCAAATCCTTTCTGGGGATTGGAACCCCTGCCCTGCCCTGCCAGGTCCTCTCCTCCTGTGGGATCACAGCACTGCTGGGATAAACTGAACCAGGAACAAAGACAAAACAAAGCGCTCAGAACCTCTTCAAGAAGCTGCAAACACCTCCCTAAAAACACCCCCCTTCCACTCCTCTCCCCTCCAACCTGCTAAGGTGCCTCAGACATCCCAAAAAAACACATTTCACCAGCCTCTCTGAGCAAGGTCAGGGTAAAAAAACACATCAAAACCTTCCCACCACGTGTACAGAACAGATTACCTGAAAGAGCCTCAAATCCTTCCACCAAGTAGGGATTAATGGGATATAGTTCTTCCTAATATTGCTGTGGCTTCTCTGGAGTAGTAAAGCGAGTCCAGCTTTGCTGCTAAGGCAACACCTGCAAGCCCAGGGCTGAGGTAAAGGCCAGGTGAGTCAGGGAGGTGTCCCCTGCACGGTGACACACGGGTGGTCTCTGGCCGTGCTCCCCAGGGGCTGGAGCAGGGGTGGGAGAAGGCAATCCAAGAGCAGGAAGGGTTTGAAGGAACAAAGCACTTAGTAGGTTTCCTGGCTAGTTTCTCAGATCGATGTATTTCTCGCTCTTCAGTTCCCGCAGAAAGAGAAAGGGAGAGAGAGAAAACACACGGTGAGGGATGAACACAAACCCAACCCTCTGCTGCAGCTGTGGTGGTGACACACACAGTGGGGTGGGGGACAGCTGGGGCACCCCAGGGTGGAGACTGTGAGCTGTGCAGAGCCAGGCAGGGGCTCTCTCCTGGCAAACAAAACCACGGTGGGCTCAGGGGCTGCATCTTGTGGCTGCCATGGACAGTGGTGGCCCAGCAGTGAAAAGCTGCTCCATCCCAGGTGAGGGGGAAGCAAACGTCCCCAAAGATCTCTGGCTCAGAAGACCCATTCCTGCAGCCTCTGCTCTGACTTCTGGCCAGAGATCTTTGCCAGATCTTTGCCATTTTAGTTCCTTCTCCCAAAGGCCCTGGGGGGAGCCTGGCTGCTGCTCCACAGAAGGAGGCAGAGCCAAGCAGGGCAGGCAGTGGGCAGAGCTTTGTCCCCTCCCACAACTGTCCCCTCCCCTCCATCCCACAGCCCCCCCAAGCGCTGCAGATGGAAGATGGAGCCCGTGCAGGGTGGGCAAAGCATTACCTGGGGGCAGCCCCGGCCCTGACGGCGCTGGCAGCCCCGGGGAGGGCGGTGCTCTGTCCTACCTGGTCAGCTGCGGCTCTCCTCTCGCCGTTGGCGCCCTGCAGGAGCCCCGCCTCTTCGGAAACTTTATCTGACTTAACTTCTACTACAATCTTGTCTTTACGGGCCTCTGGCTTTGTGCTAGGGGAGGGAGGTGACAATTTTTGAGACGCGTTGGCGATACCCGGGAGGGCACGTGGCCGGCCGAGCCCTGGGGCTCCATTTCGGGGAGACACTGCAGTGGGACCGGGGCTGAGAGCTGGGAACAAAGAGACTCCAGCTCACACAAAAGCTTTGGATTGCCCAGGGAGGGGGCCCTTGGCTGCTCTACCACTCTGCTGTCTCCTCCCTGCATGGCAGTGCCCTGTGGGAAGCTGGAAAAGCCGCGGTGCCCCCGAGGCCACACTCCCGCCTCACTCTGCAGCTGGAGCAGTGGGATGGGGTGGGATGGGATGGGAAGCATGAGTGATATCAAGCACCCCCACAGCCCCACGGGCCCCTGGGGGACAGGTGGTAGTGCTTACATGTCCTGCTTGCCAGCACGGCCACACGGGATCTTGCCTTTCTTGTGCAGGAAGTAAATGACAGCGCCCAGCACAGCCACCACGAGGATGGCCACAATGATGGCCACGATGATCACCCCTTGGCTCTCTGCTGTTGACTTTTGATCTAAACACAACGGGGAGAGGAAGAAATTAATGCCTGTGACCCCCTCTAGCTTTCCTTCTGTGGTAGGAAAGGGCCCCTTCCAAAAAAGCTCCAGTGCTTCCCCGGCTGCCTGCAGGATGCAGATTTCAGTTCAGAAATGCTCTTTTGGGGCAGTTTCTGAAGGAATTCAGAAATTCTGCTCTGGGCTGCCATGCCCCATAGGAGAGTGGATAACAGGAATGGCAGTAGGCCATCCCTCTGCTTCCTTGCCCAGCAGGTTTGGGCTGCAGGAAGCTGCACTCAGTGGCCTCGCTGAGGACAAGCAGGCAGCTTTCCCACTGCTGGGGACAGAGCCTCCACCTCCCTCCTGTCTTGGCAGGGAGAGAAGCAGCCAGAGAAGCAGCACAGAGCCAGCAGCCAGGCTAGAGGTGAGCATAACTCGTGTCCTGACAGACACCATCAGCAGACTGACCTTTCCTGATGGACTCCTCTGAAAGAGCAGGAAGGGAGGGAAAGACACCGAGCTCAGCCACCCCAGGGCAGCACGGCACAGGGGGCACTGACACTACTGGGGGGCTCCAGGGACAGAAAGCAGTGCCTTGACACTCACCCAGCAGCTGGATGTGCTTCTCACTGACACCCAGCCTGTTGAAGACCCGGCACATGGCTCCAGCCTGCAGCAGGTCGTGGCTCACCCGCACCGTCAGGTTGCTGGCGATGTGCTGGTTGTCCATGTACTCGTGAGCCTGGGCAGGGCAGGCAGGGCAGGATTCAGCACCTGGGCAGCCCCTGGGACCACCCCAGGCTGGCCCTTCCCAGCTCTCACCGTGCCATTGATGTTCCACTGGACGGTGGGCCGGGGGAAGGCGATGGCCTTGCAGGTCAGGTTGATCACCTCGTCCTGGCGCACGTACAGTGGGGAGCTGATGGCCACAATCCTGGGCTTCCCTGTGGGCAGGGGACATCAGCAAACACAGCTCCTGGGGGCATGGGTGCTGGGCAGGCAGGGGACAGCACCCAAAGATCGCAGGAGAATGGGTGCTGGGGCACTCTGCACCCAGATCTCAGGAGAATGGGTGCTGGGCAGGCAGGGGTCACTCTGCACCCACAGTTCCCAGGGGAATGGGTGCTGGGCAGGCAGGGGACATCAGCACCCAAAGATCTCAGGGGAATGGGTTCTGGGGCACTCTGCATCCACAGCTCCCAAGGGAATGGGTGCTGGGCAGGCAGGGGTCACTCTGCACCCACCCCAGGCCTTACCCTCCACAGCCAGGGACACTTTCTTGCTCTGCTCCAGCCCTGGCACGCTCGGGGCCATCACCCTGCAGCTGTAGGTGTTGGAGGTTTCGAAGGTGAGGTTGCTCAGGAAGAGCTGGTTCCCTTCCTTCAGCTTCCTGCCCTGTTGGGAAGGAATGGCCCCAGCAATAAGCCCTCTGTGCCCATGCCCCAAAGGGGTTCACACCTCCCATGCACAGCTGGCAAGCACAGGACCTCCCCTGGAGTACTGGCCAGGAGATGACAATATTGGGGTGGACAATGCAGATCCATGAAAGAGGGAATCCTTCCCCTGGCTTCTCAGGAGAGATGGAGCAAGATCCTGACTCTGCCTAATTTGCTGCACAGCCCAGGCTGAGCCTGAGCACGACAGAACTGTGATGCCTACTCACCTTCTCATCACTCCACTGGTACGTCAGGCCCACGGGGCTGTGGGCATCACAGCTCAGGGTCACACTCTGCCCTTCAAGAAGGGTTGAGGATGGCTCCATCTTCACATCGACCCCTTCAATGTCTAGGAGAGGGATGGAGACCAGGGCAGGGTGAGCAGGAGGGACCAAGCACCCACCATGAGGTCCTCAGGGCCCAGTCCCCTCTCTCTTACAGTTCACAACAAGATCCACGGCCTCCTCTATCTGTGACAAGTCATCCAGGTCCAGGGACTGGCACTTGTACGTGCCACTGTTGCTCTTGTCCACATCGTGCAGAGTCAGGACCCCGCTCTGGGGCTCTGCCAGCGATGACAAGTCCTGCCAGTCATCCAGCTGCAGACAGTGGGCACAAAGCAGAGCCCTTAGCCCCACATGGGCCCCCTCCCACCCAGCCACTGCACCCCCCTCCCCAGGACCCTCTGGGCACAAAGCAGAGCCCTTAGCCCCACACAGGCCCCCTCCCACACAGCCACTGCATCCCCTTCTGGGGCAGGGGACAAGGAGCAACCAGGGAAAGATGTTTGCCAAGGGAAAGATGTCCCAGTCCCCTCCAGCCTCACGTCTTTTTTATAGAAGCTGAAGACGGGCTGTGGGTTCCCATCAGACTCGCAGACCAGTGTCACATTGTCCCCTTCCTTCACCCCTGCTGAGGACGGCACCACCTGCAGCTTCAAGCGCTCGGCGGGGTCTGGAGGTAGAGACAGGGCAGAGTCAGTGCCCAGCCCCACTGCAGGGCACCAGCACTGCCCCACCCTGTTCCCACACTCACAGAAGATGTTGACCTTGACCCGCCGTGACTCCAGGGCCTGGCTCTGTCCCCTCAGCCAGTAGTGCACGGTGCAGTGGTAGATGGAGTGGCGGTCGTCGCGTGTGACGGGCGCGTACAGCGTGCTGCTCACCGTGTACAGCCCGCTGGACTCCCGTGTCAGTGTCGACTGGATGGTCACATCTGCAAGGGGACAAGGCCATGTGGGAGGGATCCTGTCGCCCTGATTTTTTCAGCCTTCTGATGTTTGCATTCTGACCTGGAGTTTTCTCGCCCATTGTAACATAAATAAAGAGGGATGTTTTGGAAATCATGCATTCCTTCCCGGGGGAAGGACAAATTGATGGACTTCTAGGTTGACCAGTGGGGTCGAACAGGTGTCAGTCTCATCCCCCAATCCCTGATCAAACTCTGAAGACTATATAAGTCAGAATCCCAAAATAAACTTCCTCCTTTTCTGCCCTGACGCTGAGTGTGTAAGTGTCCTTCTTTTCATGTATAAACTTCCTCCTTTTCTGCCCTGACGCTGAGTGTGTAAGTGTCCTTCTTTTCATGTCTGTGTGGCGACAGGCTCCCTTTGTGTCCCTTGGTTCCCCATCCCAAGCTGGTTGCCTGTCCCCGCCCAGCTCACCATCCTCCTGTGCGTGCAGCTGCTCCCCGTTCTTGTGCCATGTGATGTTGGGAGGGGGGAAGCTGTTTTTGCTCAGGCACTTGGCAATCTGTGGTGGCAGAGACAGATGTGAGCACAGATAAGGGTTATCATGGAGCCTTCCCCGTCCCCTGCGTGCAGCCTCTCCTCACCTCTGGGATTTCAGTGCTGTGCACAGAGATGCCTCCTGAGTTGGGCTCAATCTCAGGGGTCTTGGGGACCTCTGGAAAAAGAAGCCACCCCACAGGTATTAGGAGGGATGGGTTGGGATGGGATCCGCTGCCCAGCCCTGCTGCCCTCCCGCGTCACTCACTGTAGACGCTGAGCTCGGTGCTGTTCTCGCCCACGCCGTAGCTGCCAGCTCCCACCTGGCACACGAAGGTCCTGGCATCCTGCACTGTCACTGCACTGATGGACAGGGCCTTGTCCTCCCCCAGGGACAGCCTCTTCTTGTACTCTGTGTCATCCTCCAGGACCCCGCTGGACGTGACGTGGTACAGCCTCACCTGCCTGTTGCTGCGGTCCACCTGCAAGGTGAGGGGCCAGGCTGGGCTGGGGAGCCTGGCAGGATGCCCTGGGATGGTTTCCACTCCAGCCCAGCAGGCAGAGCTGCTCTGCCAGGCCAGCACTCACGTAGAACCAGTCGATGTAGGTGTAGGAAGCATTCTCAGGGATGTAGAAGTTGCACTCGATCCTGGCTGTGTCCCCGACCTCCACTTCCACCACAACTGGCATGGAGATCTCCAGCTTGCTGGCTGCAGCTGTGGGACAGGATTTGCTGTTAGGAGCAGGAAGAATGGGGAATAATGGGCTGTCCAATGTGCCCATCTCCATCCCTCAAAAGCTGTGGGACAGAGCTGTGCATCGTGCTCCACAGTGTCCCAGCCCAGCAGGAGTGACAGCCAGAACCTCACTGCCATACTGCCTTCAGCATCCACAGAGGGCCCATGGGCTCAGGCCAGAGATCCTGCCCCCAAAGAGGGGACATGGCATGTCGTGCCCTCACCAGCTGTGTCCCCAGGACACCGTTGGGAGGCAGCACGTCCCCAACCACCACGGCCCTGGCACAGCCAGGACTCCCAGGTCCCTCCACAAGCTCTGATCCTGCCGCCCCAGCAGGAGCCCAACAGTCACAGCACCCATCCCTACAGCATTCCCGAAGCTTCCCCTCGCTGCTGCTCTGCTCCCTGCCCAGCTCTGCCCACTCACAGCACCCCTGTGAGCAGAGCTTGCCCATCCCTGCACCCCACCTTCCTGCCAGCTGCAGCAGTAATGGAGCTGCTGGCCCTGCTCCAGAGAGGATGGGAAAGGTAATGGCTATTGATCCAGGACAGGGAAAGGAGCAGCTTCCCAAGGGATTGGGAGCAGAGCAGAGACAAGGGCGGCATCGCAGCAAGGCTGGGAGTGTCACTGCCACCATCCCTGCCACAGCAAAGCAGGGTCTGCACGCCCTGGGCTGGCACAGGGCCCTGCAGAGGGGACAACAACCTGTCCCCAAGCAACAAAGCCAGCCCAGGTATGGGAGCTGGGGACAAGAGGCTTGGAGGAAGCAGCTGTGTCAACATCTCCCTTGATAGCGCCCGCTCTGTAACAGCCACCACCAGGGCGACTTCAAAGGGCAGCGCCGTGCCCACAAAATGCTCTTTGTTTGGAGTGGGGATGTGGTGGCACAAAGCCAAAACGCAGCCAGGGGCCTTTCTGCCACAGCAAAGGCCCCGACACGCAGGACCAGCCACCTCAGAGCTCCCCAGCACACAGGGTTTGGCCCTCACCCATCCCCTCAGCGTGTTACGGTTGGCACTAGGCAAAGAGGGATGAGCAAATCACGGCACAGCAAAGAAGGTGCTGGAAAAACAGGTGAAAGTCCCAGAGATAAGCACAAAGCAGGGACAGGAGACTGGCTGAGAATGCAAAAGAAAAGATAACTTTGCATGGGAGGCAGCTGCCCACCTGCACAGCCACGACTTGGCTGCCTGCTGCAGGAGGGCACCTGCACAACTGGGCAAGCCTGGGGCTGGGGTGTGTCCCTGCAGCCTTCCCGGAGCCCTGGCACTCTGGACTGCAGACAGCCAGGCCAGACTCTGCCTCTCCATCATTTTCAGACCTTCTGCAAGGGCCCAGGCAGAGCCAGCCCCCGGGAGAGCAGCTGGCCCTCCCCCTGACCCGCTCAGCATGAGAGCCCTCGACCAGGCAGCGGAGCAACCGAAACCATGAGCTCAGAGCTGGAGAATGGCTGGCATCCGGGGCTGGCATGAGGAACACAACCCTCCCAGCCATCCACTGCCCTTGAGGAGGCTGACATGGTCGCTGCAGCCCCCACCCTGCCTGGAAAAAGGGCTCACTGCTCCCCACGTCCTCCAGGACAGGCTGGCAGAGGGACACAAGGGAACACTCACAAGGTCCCCCACAACCCCGGGGACACAAGGCTCGCTTCTCCAGCTCCAAGACCTTTTGCTATGTGCGTGGGCAGGCTAAAGAGGCACTGGGCATAGCCAGCCTGGCACAGCAGGCTCCGGGGACTTGGCGATCCTTCCTTGTGCCCAGAGCAGCTGCAGGTTTGGTGATGGGACCTGGGGTGATCCATCAGCCACGCGTGGAACGGCCCAGCTGCAGCACCGAGCTCCATCCACCCCGAGTGCCTGGCACAGCTCCAGGAGGAGACCTCGAGCTCTGGAGAGGGCGTCTGCAGGGAGCGAGCAGGGAAGGAAGGAGAGCCCCCGTGCCTTTTCCATCTGGCTGGCGGACAGCCGGCCGGCAGCCAGAGCTCCGCAAGAACAAAGATTTGCTTTTAGAGCAGGGGAAGGGGGTGGGGAGCAGCACAGTCCCTCGCCAGCCTCCTGCAGAGCCGAGGTGTGCGGGGAGACGGCGAGAAGTGCGGCTGCGTTGGCGGCACCGAGCCCCCGGCGCTGAGCCCCCGGCCCGGAGCAAGAGGAGGGGCACTGCAGGGGTCTGGAGCCGCACGGGGGATGCCTGAGGTTTCTGTGGGTTTGAGTTCCCCTCTCAGGGAAACCAGCTGCGGCCAGATCCGCCTGCTCCCGGCACAGCCACACATGCTGCCTTCCTATTCTCGAGGAAAGCTGCCCAGATCCCCGAGCCGGGGTGCCCCTGCTCACACGGAACAGCATCACCCACACCCTGTCTTCTTCACAGAGAGAGGAAAAGGGTGCAGAGCCCAGCCCTGCAAGAAGTAGCACCACCAGCAGCGCCCAACACCTCTGCCCAGCCACATCCACCCAGCCCACACCCTGCCGGGGACGGGGATGGAACCAGGGCTCTGCTGCAGCGGGGACCAGCACCTTGCACCCCAAAACAACCCCACCACCCTGTCAGGACCCCGTCCTGTGCTCCTGGAGCGGCAAAGCTCTCAACCCCACCCCGCAGTTGGGTGACAACAAGCAGACACCTCTCTAACAGCCAGACTGCGGTGCACAAAGGGATGGGGCGGCTGAGGCAGCCCCGGGGTGGGCTCAGCCCCCCGTTCCAGCAGCGCTGGCGGGCCTGGGAATGTCTTGGCCGTGGCCCCTCGTGCTTCTGGGAAACATCAAGCCTTTCACGTGGCTGGGCTTCCAAATACACCGACGCCGCCAACCATTGAGAGACTCCTGGCTCGGCACATGTGCTATGGGAAGGGGATCCCGGCACGGGACGGGGGTGGGAGCAGCCTGCTCTAGACTCCGGTCTGAGCCTGACTTTGGCTCCAACACCTCGGCCTGGGCAGGTTCCCAGCGCCGGGGCCACCTCCGCAGCTCAGCGGGGCAGGGAGCAGCCAGCGCACCGGGACCGCTCCCGGGCCCCCGGCGAGGGGAGGGCGGGATGCGGGGAGCGGGGCAGGGCAGGAAGCGCAGCCACCCCCCGAGGGTGAAAATGGACTGGAAAGTGGATAAAAAAAGAAAGCGCGAAAAAAGCCAAGAGAAACACAGCGCCCAGGGGAAAAACTCCTTAGAAGGAAAGGGGTGGATGCTTTCCTAACAACAACCAGTTCACCCCGGTGCGCGCTGAACGCACGTGGGTCACCCCTCAACCTGCCCTGCCCTGGAGGGCTGCAGAGGGGCCCCGAGAGCGGGACGGGACACCCAGAGCCGCCCCGGATCGCGGGGCCGTCCGGGCGGGGACACACTGTGGGAAGGGCCGATCCCACCTGGGCTGCCCCGACCCCGCGATCCGAGCATTCCCGGAGCCGCGCCAGGCACCGCCCGAGGGGCGCAGCGCTCCCCGGGGGACACCGG
>JANPWX010025361.1:17756-35385 GCA_024734555.1 Trochalopteron elliotii | reverse complement strand
AAGGCGGTGGCGTGCTGGGATGCGCTGGTGCTGCTGCGCGGGTACTGCGGGGCCATGGAGGGCATGCGGGCGCTCGGGCACCTGGTGTCGCACCTGGTGTCGCACGTGGCGCTGCGGGCCCGGGAGCTGGCGCAGCGCGGGTTGGGAGCCGTGCTGGGCTGCGGGCAGGCGCTGTGCCGGCAGCTGGGCGAGGCGCTGGCCATCGGCACCAGCCTGCTGATGTACCTGGTCAACAGCCTGGTGAACGTGTGTCTCATCGGCGCCCAGAACCTCTTCACGCTGCTGGGCGCCCTGTGGGACTCGCTGGCCGGGCCCGTCGTTAGGGTGACCGAGCTGCTGGCCGCCTTCCTGGCGCACGTGTCCAGCGGCGCCATCGCCGTGTCCATCCTGCTGTGGTCGCCGTGCCAGATGGCCTTCGAGCTGCTCTGCTCCGCCGCCCACCTCTTCATCAGCGTCTTTTTTGTCAATATCTACGGCCTGGGCTTGCTCCTGCTCATCGTGCTGGTCGGTGCCTTGGTGTTCAACCCCGGGCTGCTGTGGACGCTGACGGGATACCTGCTGGGCTATTTCCACACGCTGCCCTCCTTCCGCCGCCTGCAGCGGGACGCCTGGCGCCTCTACCAGGTGGCCGCGCTGACCCTGGGCGTGGCCATGACCTCCCAGCCCTGGCGCAGGCTGGTGGACTGGATCCTGCAGGTCACCGACTGGAGCCTGCAGGTGACCAACTGGAGCCGGGGGGGCAGGATGGTGAACCAGGGCAGCGAGCAGAGACGAGCCGTGGGTGTCCCCAGAGCCCCGGCTGCCGGCAGGGGGGTGACCCAGGGCCGGCAGCCCGCCGAGCAGGAGGAGCAGCTGGATGCAGAGCAGGGGCCACAGCCACGGCCTGCTCTGAGCCGTGCCGGGGCAGGGCAGCGTCACCAGACACACAGGGAGGAGCCGGGCACATCCTGGTGGAAAGCCCCGAGGAAGCAGCAGCTGAATGGAACAGCCGAGGGAACCCCCGACAACGACCCCTGGGCGCTGCTGAAAGAACAAGAGGAGCGTAAGAAATGTGTCATCTGCCAGGACCAGACCAAGACAGTGCTGCTGCTGCCCTGCAGGCACCTGTGCCTGTGCCAGGAGTGCACCGAGGTGCTGCTGCAGCAGGACATCTACCAGCGCAACTGCCCCCTGTGCCGCCAGGTGATCCTGCAGACCCTCAACGTCTACCTGTGAGCCCACCGGAGGGCTTGGGCTGGTTTTTTCTCCTCCCAGGAGGTCAAGGGCACCTCTGTCTGCACTTCCCAGGGCTGCCTTGAGCAGCTTCCAAAGAACTGTGGATGGTGCTGGAAGGGCAGAACGCTGTGGGGTGTCTGCTGGTCACATTTGCTGCCTAACTAGGTTGTAGCTCTTGCTAGCAAGCACAATACTGATCTCTGCAGCAGGCTGGAAGAGTTGCCTGTTTTTTTTGTTGACAACTTTAGCTGTTTCAGGGCCTGTTGCCTCGAGCCTGCAGCCTGAGATCCAAAGCAGAGCACAGAAAAATGCTCTGGTCTCTCCAAGCCAAAGCTGATGGAAAGGTTAAAGGCTGTGCCCTCCTGGCAATCACAGGGGCTGGTGCAAGGCAAGGGAATTTTTTTTCCCAAGGAAAATTACCTGGCAGGCTGCATCCAGGCCTGTTTCCTCCTCCCACCACCAAAGTGGAGGAGCTCCGTGGGAAAAGGGAAGAGTGCCCTGTTTGCAAGGCCCATGGAGAGCAAGGAGCACACTTGACTTTTTTAGTGTTTGCTGAACCTGGCTCTCAGCTGGAGAACAGGCTCTCTAGGGTACTTCATCACCCCAGTTGCTTTTTGAGGGATCTCTCTTGCCAGGCCAGCGTGGGGCTGTGATGAACTCGGGCTCCCTGCAGAGCTCAGCGTTGCTGCTGCTTCCACACATCACCTATGCAAGACTAGCACACGTCAGGTTACCTGCATGGCCAGCCTGGGGGGAGTCACTCCTTCTGCAGGGCTGCTGGTGCTGGTTGTGGCCCCCCAGCCAGTGCTCTCAGCCCTGGCAGCAGCAGCAGCAGCCCAGATTTGAGCCAAGGCTGGAGAATCCTCTCCAAAAAACCACACATTGCAGGCTAAGAGTGCCATGGAACAGGGAGGATCACTCCAGAGCTTGCTGGCTCCTTCCCAGGCTGGGCTGGCTGGAGGGAAGAACTCTTTGGGAGGAGAGGGAGCACCCCAGAGCTCCTGGGAGCTCACAGACATTCCAGCTGCAGGCACAGTTTCTGCACATCCCTGCTGTGGATGTGCAGTTGTGTGCATGGAGCAGTACCAGGACCACGGATATCTTGGACCAGGGCAGGGCTGTGCTGTTGTTTTGTCTCGTTCTCTGTCACCAATGTAGCTACTTTGATTCAGAAGTGTCCCCCAAAGTCCAAGGAGGGCATGCCATCCTGGCTGGGGGAGGCCTGAGATGGCTCATCCCAGTTTGGGCAACCAGCACCATTCCAAGGAATTGCTGGGCTGCAAGAGGGCCTTGCACTAAGAAGCTTTTCCTTTCCCAGCTGCTTGCCTGAGGTCAGCCACACGCCACAGCCAATTTTGGCTGGAGCTAGACCAGAGAGTCTCTTGACTCTGGACTGCAAGCCAAGAGCCTGAGGGCAGCTGGCACAGTTTTCCTTCTATTTTCCTTCTTGATTAGCAATTTAAGCCAAAACAGAGGCAGCAGAGAGACCAGGCTGTGCTGGGAGATGCCTCTGAGCTGTAAAGCTGAGCTCTAGCAAGGAGCTATCTTCTTGTTGAGTGGCTTTGCTCAGAAAGGCCCTGCCAGGGCTGGTTGTTCCCACATTTCCTGGGAGCTGGAAGGATTCCCTGGGCCAAGCCAAGCTCCTGAGCACTGATGGGTGTTAGAAGGGCTCTAAGCTGCTTCCACTCCATTTCAAAGGGATGCAAAGCTCCCCATTGCTCAACATCTTGTCCCTGTGCCTCCCCACACACCTCCCTTGTTGAGGTTGGCTCTCTCCAGCCACCAACGCTTGGGAGCAGCCAAACCCTCACCAGAGGAGTGAGTGTGAGCCCAGGCTCTGGCTTGTCCCAGGCACTTGCAGAGGAGTCAGGGAGCTGCACCTGGAGTCACTCAGGAGTGGGGTTGTGGAATTGTGGCCCTGGCCACAGGCAGCAGCATTCCCTTGGGACCAGCTCATGGATCAGGGAGTGCAACGTTCCCTGCATGAGTTACAGGGTGGGGGGGAAGAAACCTCCCCAAAACTGCAGTTTGTTCCCTTAACCCCTTTTTTTTTTACTATTATTGTTATTATAGCAGTCACGCTTGTTTGTTTAGGGCCTGTTTGCTGTTTATAAGAGAAGGCTTTGCCTTAAGTTTAACTCTTTGCACTATGGACTAGGTACTGAGCAGATTAAAATCTCCTTTACCAAAAGCTGGGCGCTGCCTCCTTCTTGGGAAGTTGTTTTTTGAGGGGGAAATGAGTGTTTGGATCTCCTTTATCCACCCCTGAACTCCAGGGAAAGCTCATCCCTCCCCACAAAGGGTCAGGGGTGTTTGCCCCCAGAAAAGCAGTGCTGTGAGATACCCTGGAGCCAGGCTGCTGCACTGAAAATCCAGCAGCCAGGAGATGAATTGACACCCAAACCCACTCTGGATGGGCTTTTCAGATGAATTTACACCCAAACCCACTCTGGATGGGCTTTTCAGAGCTGGCAGCCCCCAACTCCTGCTCTGCCAACCCACAGTGAGAGGAGATGCTTGTGGATATACCACACCAGGGGACAGGGAGAAGGGGCTGGGGTTTCCCAGCATGTTCCAGGCTGGCAGGAACATGTTGGGACATGTTCATTCCTGGCCCTGCACCTCTCTGGTGCCTCAGTGTTCTGTGCCAGACTGTCCCTGGGATGGAGGCAGCACAGGGCTGGGTGTTGCCTTGCAGGAAGGCTGTGGCAGGCTCAGGGTTACTGTGAGCAGATGCATTTGCTGCACAAGGAGCTATTCCCTGGCTCGGATCTCAGCTCTTGGCAGGTTGCTTTGTGCTTTTAAGCACTCTCTACTTCCCCAGCATCCTCATAAATTGTTTGGAAAAATGGCTCAGGACCCTGATGGGCAGAGACTCCAGGAGTCCTGGCTTGCCCTGCCCTGGCAGGGCCGTGCCAGCAAAGTGGTTTGTTTTAATCAGGATGGAAACCAAGAGAGGGGAGGTGGGAGCTGCTGGGAGGCCAGAAAGAGGCAGATACCTGCTCAGGCACAGGGAGGAGGGTAGTGCTGGCAGACGGGTGATAAATGGACAAACTGAGGCACTTCTCTTGCCCCCAGGCTGTGACCCGAGGCTGGCTGATCACCTGGGGAGGCTGCAGAGGGGTCAGGAGGGTGGGATCAGCAGGGAAATGTCTGCCATGCCCTGCACAGGCAGGATGCTCCCAGCCCAGCACCCCCAGCAGAGGATGGGAAGGGTTTCAGCCACCTCAGGCCAGTGTGGCCCAGCTTTCCCAGAGAGGACAGGATGTGCAGGACACAGCCCTCCCTCCCCCGGGAGCCATCCTGCACACTCTTGGCTCAATCTCTGCTCACGCAGCCAGCCACTGCAGGAGGAAGATGCAACCCCCTCCCTGCTAATGGACAAGGTCCGTGAGCCCTCCCTGCCCTGTCACTTTGGTTTTTGGGGCAGGGCTGCACAGCGTGGGCAGAGCAACGCTCACAAACCACTCCAGGGCAGATTTGGAGTCCTCGGGGTATTCCCTGCTCCAGAACACGCTTGGGAGGCTCCCACACGAGCCAAGCGGGCTGTTCCCAGCTCATCAAAGCGCCGAGCCCCTTCCCCAAGGAGGGAGGAGCGTGATGCTGCGGGGTGAGCCCAGTTTAGGAGCGCTGCGGTGGTCGGCTCCGGCTGCCCGCTGAAAGCAGGAGCCCCGAGGCGCTGGGAAAATCCCTTTGTCAGCCCAGCTGCAGCTCCCCCGCCTTAATAAACGGCTTGTCACAGCCTGGGGACAACAGGCACGGTCCGCCTGCCAGCGGGGAGCGGGAGGGGAGCCGGGAGCGCAGATGTGGCACAGCAGGAGCCGGGAATGATACCCGGCCGGGAGGGAGGGAGCAGGTGAGGATCAGCGGGACAACCACGGGGGGCCTTTGGGCTGCTCTCGGCACCAGCTTGGGCTCTCATTAGTGTTCCATCACAGGGAGCCTCAGCAGCGATCCCGGGGCAGCCTCAGGGACACGGAGGGGCTGAGGCTGGCCGGGACATGGAGGTCACCCAGCCTAGAGCAGCTTGCAGGGTTCTGGGGACAGAAGGGTGAAATATGCCCCCGCAGCCCCCCGGGGCTCCTTGGCTAGCTCAGTTCCGTGAGAGGCTTTGGAGGAATATCTCAGGGACAAGACAAAAGATTTCAAAAGAGGCTCTTCCTCCGGGATTAGTCCAAGGCATTGATTCTCGAAGGTTTCCAGGGGGGAAGGAGAACGAACAAGGAAGAACAGGGCCTTATCTAGTCTCCTGCTCAGGAAAAGATAACTGGACTTCAGCCGATTAGGTCAAGAAAGGAAGGAAGGGTCAAACTACATGGTTATGGGCTTCAGGCGTCCTGGGGAAAAAGCATTCTCCAGAGAAATACAACAGAGGGGTTCCTGATGTCTCAGTGGGGGGAGACTCTCCTGCCCCTCTGAGCAGGGTTTTATCAGCACAGAGGCACTGCCACCTCTCATCCCTGAGTTTGGAGCAACTGCTCCTTCATCCTCTTGGACGTGGGATTCTTGTCCTCTTGTCCTCCAGGACATGGGATTCTCCCAAGGACATCCCTGAAGGAGCCAGTGTCTGCCATCCTAAAATCCAGGCTCACGGTCCTTTTCTTGCCCGCCCCGTCCCCACGTGAGCAAGGATTGTCCCCTCCCCTGCCACTCCCAGGTTAAAGGTCTCCTTACCAGATCAGCAGTCCTGAAGATGGCTGGGAGTGTTCTCTGCACCTTGATGAGGCTTCTGAACCTGGGCCATAACCAAACTTCTGGGTGGAGCAGGAGCCATCCTGCTGCTGCCAGGAGTCACCAGGCCACCCCTCAGCACCGGGGGCATTTCCACACTCTGACACCACAAGCACTGTGCAGCTGTAGGGTCTCAGAGACGATCCAGTTGATCTCTTTAATCTCTGGTGCCTGCTGACCTCCTCAGGTGACCTTGGAGTGCCAAAGACACCAGTGCTGCTCTGAAAAGTGGTGCTGACATTTATTTTTGTTTCTAAAACCCCACAAAGCAGCCACAAAAACCTCAAAAGAAACAACAAAACCACCCTGCTGCTGCCTGTGTCAGCTGTACTGCAGCACCTGTGGGCTCAGCCTGGCTCTTATATCGGCTTCTCTCTTGCCCTGGCTGAGGGATGCTGGCCCCTCCCTAACCTGGGCTCAGCTGGAGCAGGGTCTCCAAGCTCTCCCAACTCAGAGGGAAGCTGGCAGAGCTCATCAAAAGCAGCTGGAGCTTGCTAGGAACTTGTCAAACTCTCCTGTGCCTCTCCTTCCCTTTTCCTTTTCCTTTCCTTGCCCTCTTCCTCATCCTCCCTAGGCAGCAGCAGACACCCTTGTGTTCTCACAGGGGTCCCCCTGGTCCCAGACAAAGTGTCCACACAACCAGAGCATCCCAAAGGAAGCAGAGCCCACAAACTGCTGTGCCGAGCCCCGTGGCTGCCAGTGCTGACCGTGCTCCCCAGCATCGTGACAGGGACCAGGGAATGCTCCCAGCCCCCACACCCCTCGTCCAGAAAATTCCCTTTCCTCCTCCCAGAATAGCCATCGATCTCTGCGGCGCTGTTTGTCCCCTGAGCAGCTCTGCTTACAGAAAAAACCATCTCCAACCCAAACAGAGGCTTCCGCTGCAACCCGACCCTGGGCTGGCTGAGGGGCCTGGGGGTGGCTCCAGCAGAGCCCCGCTGTCCCCCAGAGGGGCACGAGGTGTCACCCCTGCTCCCAGCACCTCACAGCTCCCCACGGGTGGCCCAGGCAGGCTGCAGTGATGTGCCCACGGTCCTCAGTCCTGCAGTGGGGGTTCCCCTTGGGGGTGACACTGGGGCTGTACAGGGGCACACGGGTGTCCCCACTGCTGCCAGCCTGGGCAGGGACACGGGGTTTGCCCATCCCCATGGGCACAGCTGTACTCCCGGGGGTCCATCCGGCACAGACGGGGGGCACGGGGGGATCGGGGGGGGGCAGGGGGGGCTGTCCGGCTGTGTACGGGGATCCTGGGCTGGGGAGCGCTGCAGGGTCCCGTCGGCACGGCCAGGGGAAGAGCCGGTCCCAGCCGACACCCTCCAGCCGGGCGGGGCAGCGTCCTAAGCCCTTTAAGAGGTCCGGCCGCTGGCCAAGAGCCCCCTCCCCGACTGCTCCCCTCAGGAGACCTATTTTGGGCAAGGAATGAGGAAGCTCTTCATGGCCCTGCTAAAAATAGCGACCTTTCCCAGCGGCAGGTCACCGCTCTCACACTGGGGCGGGGGGCGGGTACGGGGGGCTCCGCAAGCCCCTTCCGGGCCACCCCCCGCAGCCGTGGCTCTGCTCCCCCCAGGCAATCCGCTCCCCACGGGGTAGCCCTGACAGCATCGGGACCCTCCCATCCGGCCAGACTCGGTCCTCGGGGGGACCCCGGGGCTGCTCCCTCCGCTCTCCCCGCTCCCGAGCCTTGGGGAGGTGCCGGGGGCTGGCGCAGCGCTGCGCTCACGGCTCAAGGACGCCGATGCCACCATCTAGTGGCTCTCGCTGGCCCTGCGGGGACATCCCGGCACGGTGTCCCCGGCCTGGAGCCCCCAGGCAGGGCTGCACAGCCCCCTCCCCATCGGGGGTCCCGGGGCACGGGCAGAGGGGCGCACAGGCAGGCGGCACACGCGTAGCTGAGCAGCCCTTTATTGAGGGGAGGGATGGGACAGGACCCGCGGGACGGGCTCCTGGCCTCTCAGGCCGGCTAGCCCTGCCCTGGGTGCCCGGAATAACAGCGAGCTCTGACACAGCGCTTCTCCAGGGGTGCTCCCCGCCA
Source organism: Trochalopteron elliotii (assembly GCA_024734555.1). NCBI lineage: Eukaryota > Metazoa > Chordata > Aves > Passeriformes > Leiothrichidae > Trochalopteron > Trochalopteron elliotii. The sequence goes on along the minus strand of JANPWX010025361.1, from coordinate 27,407 downwards.
CCCCCGCCATGGCACAGGGGAGGTTTCTCTGCCCTGAGCAGGGCAGGGGTCCTGCTGCCCCGGCTCCCACCACGCTGGTGGCCGGGAAAGGGGCACCTGCCCGGCCCCACCCGCAGCCCCAGGGCGGGCTCAGGCGAACACGGCGGAGTTTTGCCAGTAGGAGTAGACGAGGAAGCCGGTGAAGGTGCTGTCCGTCTTGACGCTGGCGTAGAAGCCGATGTAGTCCCCCACGCCCACCTGCACCCACACCTCGTCCTCGGGCTCCAGGCGGACCAGGGTACCCCCGGAGAGCGAGGTGGGCTTGGGCCAGTTGCCGTAGTACTGGAAGAAGGAGGCGATGGAGTGGCCGTTCTTCATGATGTCGAACTGCAGGCTGGTGCGGTACACCGTGGCGTGCACGGCGAAGTAATACAGCCCGGGCACCTCGCAGGTGAACTTGCCCGTGGCAGGGTCGTAATGGCCCTGCTCGTTGATGAGCACCACGTCGAAGAGGATGGGCTGGTCGGCCAGGGGAGGGCTGCGGGACTCGGAGCGTTTGGCGCTGAAGGCGGAGCGAGGAGCCACGGCGCACTCGCCCTGAGCCCCCTTCTCACCGTGCAGCCCGTCCACGCCGGGGCTGCCCATCTCCCCGCGGGGACCGGGCACTCCTGGGACAGGCAGGAGGGGACAGGGTCACCTCTAAGTCACCAACGCAGCTCCCCCACCCCTCCTGCCCACTCCCGGTCCCACCAGGGGTTCCCTGCCACAGGCGTGGGCCAGCAGCACAAGCGGGGAGGGCTGGGGGTGTAATTTAGCACAGCATCTACAAGTCTTTGGAGAAACCCTCAGAGGCTGGGAGAAAGCCCAGCCCAGGAGCCAGGGCAGGGATGATGCAATTCCTGGTGGTCCCTCCTAAAGCAGGGCTGGAAGAGAGGGGTGGGTGGCAGCAGGGATGGGGACAAATGCAGCTTTACTGGTGACAGGTAAAGCCTGTCTTTTACAGGAGCACAAGGGCACCACAGGCAGGGCAAAAGGAGTGGTAGTGGCACGGGAGGGGTGCTTCTGCAGGATTCATTCTCCCTTTGGCAATTTGTGCCAGCAAGCAGGACTCACCCCCTGGCATGAGGATGTTCCCCACGGGCAGGGAATGGCAAATCCACCTCCCCAGCTGGGATCTTTCTTACCAGGAGGGCCCATGTCTCCCTTCTCCCCTGGCATCCCCGTGGCTCCATCCCGGCCATCTCGTCCATCTCTGCCTGGCAAACCCTGGCCCCCATGCAGGCCCGGGGTTCCTGGGATGCCTGGCTGCCCTGAGCACAGCCCAGGGATCTTGTTGTCTTCGATCTGCAAGGACCTGGTGATGAGCCCGAGGAGGAAGAGGAGGAAGAGCTGCTTCATCTTGTCCTGGAGGGGCTGAAAGAGGGCAGAGAAGGATCACAGCTCTGGGGAGCACAGTGAAGAGGGTTGGGAGTGCTTGGCAGGGAGTCAGCAGGGGACATTCCCTCCCTTCTTTTCCCTTTACCTTTTGAGCTGACCCCCTCAGCCAGGCCCTGGTGCTGCCTGCACCTGCCACAGCATCCCCAAGGCCTGTGTGCCATCACATCATCCTGCAGCCGTGGGACAACTCAGGATGTCTGTGGGGTGTGGCTTTAGGGCCGGGGGCTGTGGCAGTGCCTTTGTGTGTGTGTGTGGCTTGGGGCTCTTTGGGGTGGGTACTGCCCCATCATGCCCAGCTCTGGGGGAAAGGGCGGGGGGATTTAGGGCTGTCAGCTGCTGAGTTTGGGGGCGTGCCTGGGGTGGAGTTGTTGCCTCTGGGGGCTGCGTGGTGGGGCGGCAGCTCGGGGAACGCGGGGCCGTGCCGTGGCCCTGCCCTTGGCAGCATCCCGGCTGCCGGCGGCTCCGCTCCACCCCCGGCCGGCTCTCCGGGGCATGCCTGGCCGCGGCTGCAGCATCATCCCCGGCCGTGCCGGACCACCCCCCTGCCCGGGCTGCCCCCAGCCCTTCCCACAGCAGCACAACCAGGGCCGAGCCCCAGGACCAGCGCTGCCCCTCTCCCCGTGGCCTTGACCCAGAAAAGCGGCTCTCTTCCCCCCTCCGCGACGGCAACAAAGAGGAAAAGGAGGAGAAAAGTGTCTCTCCTCCGCCCAGGCGCCGGAGGCAGGAAGCCAGGGAGTCCCGGCTCCCTCCGGCTGGGGATCCCCACTCACTGCGATCCCGCGGTTCCCGTCCCGGCACCTCGCTGCTCGCTGCTGTGGAAGGGCTGAGGCTCTTCCTGGCCACTTGGCTCTGACGAAGGCCCGAAGAGAGAGAGGCAGCCTCTCCACCCCCCCTCCTCCCCACGTCTCTCCTCCCAAACTCCAAAGGAAATCAAGGGCCTTGGGAGCCAAAAGCTACAAGACAAGGGGAAAAAGAAAAATAATCCCATGATGTCGGAAGTGCTGTGAGCAGGGGGAAGGGAGAGCGCTGCAAACAGCCCGGCAGAGGGAGAGGAGGCACAGGCTGTGAACCACCTCAGCTGGACACGGCTGGGCACCCGAGCAGCAGGATGGAGGGGAGGAAAACAGGGAAAACAGGCAGCAGAGGGAAAGGAAACAAGATAAAAGTTGATTGGAAATCCAGCAAGGCACAGAGAGATGGAGTCGCAGAAAAGAAGAGGGAGCTGTCAGGGTGTGCCGGTGCCCTGACTGGCAGCAGAGCTGAGGCAGAGGGGATGGCAGAACAGACAGAGCCTGGCAGTGCCAGCCCTGGGAGCATCCAGGGATCTGTCTGGGCGGTCCCAGCACGTTGTGCTGACCGTGCAGGGCAGGTGGCAGCACAGGGAGAGAGAGCAGCGCTGTGCCCGGGGCAGGAGGCAGGGCTGGCCCCGGGGACCGCGCTGTGCCCGGGGCAGGAGGCAGGGCTGGCCCCGGAGACTGTGCCGGGGCAGGAGGCAGGGCTGGCCCCGGGAACTGTGCCGGGGGAGGAGGCAGGGCTGGCCCCGAGGACCGCGCAGCACGCCGAGAAGCTTTCGAGGCGCTCCCGGCTCGCCTTCAACTTGTTCCAGTGCCGAGTGCGTCCAAGGGACACGGTCACACGCTGGCCAGCGGGGCGGGCCTGTGGCTGGGGGATGTCCCCGTGCCCGGCAGCAGCTGGGAGGGACATGCAGGAGTGGGCTCAAACCCCCTGAGCTGGGTGGGAGTGGCAGTGCCCTGCTGGGGACAGGGGAAGAGCGGTGCTGGCACCAGTGGGTCCTGATCCCAGTGATCTCAGCCAGGCTAGGGCTTCCCCCCACATGCTCAGGGCAGTGGGAAACACGGTGGCAGTGCTGGCTCTCTCCTCCCCGTGCCAGAGCCTGCAGTAGAGCTGGTGACATTGGCAAATGTTCCTTCCAGACCCAAGGTCTGGCTGGGTGGTGGCAGGGAGCCGCCTTGTCTCCTCTCTCCCAGGGTGTGAAGGGACTGTTGTTTTTGGCCAGCTGGACACTGGTTTGTGGCCATGGGTGTTGCCAGGCCTGTGGCTACCAGGGTGGCCTTCAGCCAGCTCAGCCAGCAGGGCCACTGCTTGTGGTGGGGCAGGATCCCTTCTCTGCACCATGGGGCCATCAACTGTACCCCCCTCTGAAACCCATCCATGTCCCTGGGACCCTCCAAGCCCCCAGCCCAGCAAGGGCACAACCAGCTGCTCACTCTCCCCTGTGCCCCTCCATCCCTGCTCAGATCCCTCACCCCATCCCTGCCCTCCCTCCCTGACCATTCCTCAGTTTCCCCATGGATCTGGCAGCACCCACACACAGCCCCTAAATGAGTCACTGCTCCATTGGGTTTGTCAGCTGCTCATGCTGTTTATTCTGCTGGCTTTGGGACTGTGGGACACAGGCAGCCCTGGGCTCTTGTGCCTGCAGCCTGGCTCACCTCTGCCCAGCCTTGCTCCTTTCCCTTGTGCCCCTCCAGCACAAACCTTTCCCTGTGGGATATGTCACCTGCTCTCCAGGGAAATGGAGCTGTGGGCAAGCCCGTGGCACCCAGGCACCAAGCCAAGCACTGGGCAGAGGGGCTGACCCCAGGGCAGGTGAGGGCCCACCCCAACAACTGTGTATTTACAGCAGGAAGAGCACGGGAGGGACATTTAGGGCGGGGAGGGTGGCTCCAGCCCCGGCTCCTCTCCTCTTGCCGGCTCAGGGCTGGAAGCACTCTACGGGGTCGTTGGAGTCGGGCAGGATGTTGCAGTTGATGGGCCAGAGGATGCCCAGGAGGCCGAGGGACTGCTGGCAGCGCAGCTCCGCCGCCAGGCACACGGCCCGGCAGGGCTGCAGCACCCCGCCGTCCCGGGTGCACTTGGGCACGAAGAGGCTGCAGATGAGCAGGCGGAGGTGCTGGTAACACGCCAGCTCCATCAGCGTCTGCGGGACAGCGGGACAGCGGCGTGAGCCCGGCGGGGCGGGCTGAGAGCAGCCCCCGGGGGTGGGGCAGCGCACCTGGTAGTCCTGCAGCACCTCGGCGGCTCCCTCCTGGTCCGGGATGGCCAGCCAGATGTTGGGGAACGAGGTGGCGTTGTAGCCCAGCCCCAAGCACATCTCCACTTCCACGGGCTCGCAGACAGAGCCTGCCACGGGGACGAGAGGGGATTCACTCGTGGCAGCGGCGGTGCTGCCCACGGGGCTGTGCCGGCTGGGCTCGGGGGGGCTGGGTGCTGGGCGGGGCACTCACCGAAGGCCGGGTAGGACACCCCGGTGCAGTTGAGTTCATCAGTGCCGTCGGGACAGTCGTGCCAGCCGTCACACACAGACTCCAGCGCCCGGCACTCGCCGTTCCCGCAGGAAAACTCCGCCGGGCTGCAGGTCTCTGGGAGGGGAGAGGGCAGGGCATGGGGAGGAGTCAGCAGGTTCCCGTGCTGACCACCCCGGTCTGCTTTTCTTGGTGAGGGGATCTGGCAGATCCAGCTTAGGGAGATCCCAAATTCCCTGGGTTATTTGGGGGAAACCCTCAGGTCATGGATCACACCTCTGTGCAGAGGAATGGATCCTGCCTCTGCATGTGAGCCCTTCCAGGTCACATCCCCATGGCTATAAGGTTATAGGATAAAAAGGGGCCCTGGGGGCTTCTTGCTCCAGGCAGGGTGAGCTGTGGAACAAGAGCTGTTGTTCCCAGGTTTTTATCCAGCCTGGCCTTGAAGCCCCCCCAAGGATGGAGGTGGCACAACCCACCCTGGGCAGGCTGTGCCCCCGCTGGGATACCTACTCTCTGTGGCATTGCGGGCTTGGTAGGTGGCAAAGAACCCGTCGTCTGCAACTCCCTCGTCGGCCACGAAGAGGACGGTCATGACATGCCGTGAGGAGGTCAGGGTGGGTGGCAGCTGGTGGCCACAGAACCTGCCGAGGTCACGGGACCAGGGATGGGGTCAGGGGGCTGACCAGCACCTCCCCAAACCCCGCCTTGTGGTGGCTCCTCCCCACCAGCCAGCCCCCTGCCTCAGTTTCCCCAGGTGAGCCGTGGCCCCTGTGTGGCCAGGGTGGCGCAACAGGCCCGGGGGTGTCGGGTACCTGCCCATGAGGCTGGCGGTCCCCGTGCCCGCGCTGTCGTGCACCTCCACGAAGTCAAAGCTACAATCCTCGTGCGACTCCAGGCTGAAGTTGTGGAAGTGCAGGTCGATGACGTGGCCCACGGGCACCGAGATCTGCCAGAGGCACAACTGCGGGGCGGGGATGGGGAGGGGGCAGCCGGCGACACCCGTGAAGCTGGGCAGGGGCACCCCCCAGCTCTCCCCGGGGCGGGGGCTGCCTTCCTCCCTGCCCACCCTCATCCTCACCGCGCTCCCACAGGACCCCTTCTCTCACCTGCTGGTGTGGGTATGGCTGGGGGTGGTTCGGGGTGGACAAATGCCCCTCCAAGGTGGTCAGCGGCCCCCCACATTCTGGAGGGACACACACACACACACACAGATTTACCCGTGCCCCTCTCCCTTTCTTCCAATCTCCCCGCCCATCCCCGGGTGCCGCGGGGGGCTGGGGGCTGCAGGTAAGGCTCCGTCCCGCCCACCTTTGTGTTTCAGGCTGCAGTTGGCCTCGTCGCTCTTGTCCGTGCAGTCGTGGAAGCCGTCGCACACGAAGCCCAGCTGGAGGCACAGCCCCCGGTCACACAAGTGCTCGTCCCAGGCGCAGCTCTCTGCACGCAGCCACAGACACCCGGGCTGGTGGGGGGGATTCCAGCGGGCCCCCTCCCCTCCCCGCTGGCTGTCCCCGCTGCCTGAGGGACCCTGTCAGTGCCCTGGGGACTCACTCTCGGTGGGGGCCACCGCGCGGTAGCGGGCGCTGAAGCCCTGGGCGCCCACGCTGCTGTCGGACACGAAGGTGACCCGCAGGCGGTTGGAGTTCGTGTTGAAGGTCGGAGGGGCCACGTTGCCACAAAACCTGGGGGGCACGGCAAGGGCTGGCACCGCTGGCTGCCCCCGCCCCGCTCCCCAGGTGTGAGGAACCCTACCTGGCAGGGCTGCCCCGAGCTGGGGCGGGGGCTGTGCCGTCGGTGCCCTGCTCCTCGTAGAGCTCCACGCGGTCGAAGAGGCAGGAGGCCGTGCCCTCCACGCTGAACGTCTCCATCCTCAGCTGGATGGCCAGGCCGGCGCCCACCTCGATGCGCCAGATGCAGAGGGCGTTGGGGGGGTACGGGCCGGGGTAGTTGGGGGAGCTGAAGGAGCCCTCAGGGCCGCGCAGGGTCCCTCCGCAGGCTGAACGAGGCAACAGCGTGGCCGTGAGCCGGAGCAGGGCAGCCCCATCCCAAAACACCGCCCCGCTCGGGACTTACCCGGCGCTGCGGTGCGGGCCGTGGGCAGCCAGCTCTCGGTTGGGGTGCCAGCAGTTTTGGGGGCCGGGGGCTCCCTTCGGATGGGTGCTGTGGTGGTGGTGGCAGTGCCACGGGCGGGCAGGGCCGTGGCTGTGGCGCCGGGTGAATGCGGGGATGTCAGCTCTGTGCCCGGGGAAGAGCAGGGACTGCTTAGCCCCGGCGGGGAGAGATGGCTGCGGGGCAGGGAAAGGGGCTCAGGAAGCCCACCCAGCCCTGTGCAGCCCCCAGGGGATCCCACCCTGCTTTCCCTGGGACAGTGATACTGCCACATCCCACGGACATGGAGATCCCCGTTGCTCCTGTGCGTGGGGTCACCCTCTCCCCGCAGCGGGCAGACCCCTGGGTGCCCCTCTCCCACCCTGAGCCGGTTCTGTGTCCCCCAGCCCGGGCTGAGCCACCTCTCAGCCCGGCACTCACGGTGGATGACGATGCCGAGCAGGAGGGCGATGAGGAAGAGCAGGATGATGCTCATCAGAGCCACGCAGAGCCAGGTGAACTTGCAGTCGGCGCGGTACCTCCAGCCCACCTGTGCCCAGAGCTGCCGGCCTGGAGGCGAGGACAGCGGGCAGTGCTGCTAAGCCATTCCTCTCCTCCCTGCCCTGCTGGCTCAGCCCTCGCTGCCGACGTCCCCCCGGTTCTAATGTGCCCCCAGGCAGCCCCAGAGGCCACCACCTCCTCGTGCAGCCCCATGGACGGGGGGGTGTGTACAAACCCCCAGGCTGGTACCGAGGCCGTCCCGGCGCGGTGCGGGGCCGGTCCCATCCTTGTCCTTGTCCGGCGGGTGCTCCACGCTCGGCGCTGCCCGGGGCTCCTCGCCCTCAAAAACCGGGTTGAAGAACTCGGTCTGTGGGACAGCGAGCACGGGTGACACCCTGGGGACCCGCGGGTGACACCCTGGGGACCATCAGCAGCACCCACACCCCCAGCCTTACCTTGCTGCCGTCCAGAGCCTCGGGGCAGAGCGTGATTTCGGTGAAGTCTTTCATGGCAGCAGGCGGTTCCCGGCGCAGCCTGGCTAAAATCCTGCCCAGCGCCCTGTGCCCCCCAGCCCCACCCCACCATGGGCCCCGGGGCGGCGTGAGGACCCCTGCTCCACGCTCCGGGGCGGGGGTGGTGGCAGTGCCAGCTCTACGGGTGGCAGCTCAGCCCCGGAGGCCACCCGAGGGCCATGCCCGCCGTGCCGGGAGTGCGGGGAGCCCCGGCAGGCAGCAGCCCCAGCCCCCTGGGCAGGCCCCTTCCCCCTCGCCCCGTTAATCCAGCTCAGCTGAGGATGCCGAGGTCAGGCTCTGGCACGGAGAACCAGCGTCTTAAAGGGGAATGAGTGCTCGCACCCATCCCGCCAGGAGCCCGGCCTCAAGGGACCCTGCTGGAGGGGTCCCCACATGGGATCTTGCTTTTCCAGCTGCCTCCAGGCTCCTCACTGCCCAGGGCAGCACTGGAGGGGCTGTGTTGGGCATCCCGGGCTGAGCGTGTCCCTCCTGCCCTCGCTGGCTGCCACCGGCATTCCCGCTGCCCCTTAATGCCCGTCTCCGTCCCTAAGCAGGGGAGAAAAGGGCCATTGTTCAGGGGTTTTGAGGGAAGAGTGGGGAGCTCCGTGGGGCTGGAAAGGCTCCTGCTGCCTCCAAGCACTGCCACCTGCACCCCCATCTCCCTGGCTCCAGGGGAGCCCCGCGTCCGTGGGTGCTCCTGGGTCTCCACAACTCTCTGCCAGACCACCCAGAGACAAAACACACACGCAATCCAAACGCCCTGTTCAAGCTCGAATTTATTCCTGCACGAGTCTCCCTTGTATGAGACACTTCCCACCCGTCTTGCTTACACAGTAAACAAGCCACCTGCCGAGCAGCATCGCTGCCACAGCCCAGCTCCTGCCGCGGGCAGCACCCCTTCCCCATCCTGCCCCCCCTGAGCCCCGCGGGGATGCCCCAGGCTGGGCAGGATTGCCGGTGCCAGCGCTCAACCGTGCCCGCAGGGCAGCGAGGGCGAAGCCGGCCGGGTGTGGGTCGGATGGAGCTGCCTCGAGGGCTGGGATGGTGCCCGTGTCTCCTCCCGCTGCACCTTCAGGCAAGGCAGGACGGGGAGGAGAATAAATTAAAGGCTAAAAAGGCCACTGGCATTTGCTAGCTGGAGGACAGAGCAGCAGGGCGGGTCCCCGGGCACCCAGCGGGGGCTCCTGATCACAGGGAGAAAACAAAAAGCCCCGATTGCAGATGGTCCCGGAAAGCCACTGTCCTCCCCTCCCTCTCCCGCACAGGTTCCTGTGCGACCCCCACGGCCCCCCGCTCCCCTGAATGGTTTAAGGCACCGTCGTATGAGGAGGCAGGTAAAAACCTACCCGGAGCAACCCCGGCACAAGTCCCTGGAGAGGCAGGAAGCGGCGGGGGGAGCTCCAGGTTGAAGCGAAGTCCACTATAAATACATATAAATTCCACAAAACGTTTTCCTCCCTCCTGTCCGTGAGTCTGGGCCTGGGCTCAGGCTGCTTTGAGGAGTGTGTGTGGGGCAGCTGCAGGGGATGTGCTGCCCGAGACGGGATGGAGGCCACCAGAGGGCTGGAGTCCTTTGCCAGGAGGTTTGGAAGTGCCGGGAGGAGGTCGGGAGCAGTTCACGAATCCTCTGGGACGGCCAAGCAGATACAGGAGTGGCAGGAGGCCAGGAGGGATGTGTCAGGCTCTCCTGGGTCCCCAGCTCTGGGTGCTGTCCCAGGGGAGCAGAGGTCCTGGTTGAGTCAATGGGACAGGTGGCCCCATTCCTGTAGAGTCCCTTGCTCAGGATTTTTATTACACACAAGAAAAAGAAAAGAAAAGAAAAGAAAAAAGAAAAGAAAAGAAAAGGTTGAAACAGCAATTGCGGAGTA
>JANPWX010025360.1:25819-35991 GCA_024734555.1 Trochalopteron elliotii | reverse complement strand
AGGTCATAGGGGTCAGTTGAGGCCCTGATCTGGGTTACTTCAGGTCACAGGGGTTATTTGAGGCCATTTGAGGCTTTGATTTGGGTTACTCTATAGTATTGGTATTAGCCATAATTATCAATATATTCTAATATTAAATTGCAGTGACAATATTATTTTTAAGACCCAGTGGTATAATCACCTATTACAGCCTAAAACCAGGATTATTTATTAGAATAAACAGATTTATTAGCATTGGTAGAAATTAGTGTATCATTAACAGCCACAGGGGTATAAATGGGTCCTGTTGGAACCTCTGTGGGATTATGGAATGCCCTTCCCACCCTTCTGCCTTTGGGAACAAACTCCACCACTCAGCTTTGAATCCATACTTTATTTTCACATATATATAAAAAAAAAACCTTGCAAGTATCGGACAAAAAAAAAAAAGAAAAAAACCAAAACCAAAACAATAAACCGAAATGAAACTCCTGGAAATGTACACACAATCCAACAAAAATATATATAAACCAAAGCTTTTGCTCAGACACCACGTGTAGCAGGCGGGGGGATGGCTCCCCTCTGGTCAGAGCTGGGACAAAGGGGACAAAGGCTTGTGGCCAGCAGAGCTCAGAGGATGTGGCTGATTCAGAGGCAGGAGGGGCTGATCCCTCTGGGATGAGGCAGGGGAGGGCAGGGACAGAAGCTCATGGCAGGTTCTTGCCCATCTCCCCTCCTCAGCGTGGAGCCAGAGAAGCACAGAGAGGAGTTCGACCTGGGGCTGGCAATGGCTGAGCACAAAAAAATACCCTGAGACGTCCCTGACTGGCCCTGTCTGATATTGGATTTAAATCTGGGGGAGCTCTGGGTGCTGCTGTTGCAGCAGCTGGGCAGTGCCCCTACAATAAACCAAATTCAGAGGGGAGAGGGGAGCCCTGCCCCTCGGGTCAGCTCCAAACAGACACCCCAAATCCTTTCTGGGGATTGGAACCCCTGCCCTGCCCTGCCAGGTCCTCTCCTCCTGTGGGATCACAGCACTGCTGGGATAAACTGAACCAGGAACAAAGACAAAACAAAGCGCTCAGAACCTCTTCAAGAAGCTGCAAACACCTCCCTAAAAACACTCCCCTTCCACTCCTCTCCCCTCCAACCTGCTAAGGTGCCTCAGACATCCCAAAAAAAAACATTTCACCAGCCTCTCTGAGCAAGGTCAGGGTAAAAAAACACATCAAAACCTTCCCACCACGTGTACAGAACAGATTACCTGAAAGAGCCTCAAATCCTTCCACCAAGTAGGGATTAATGGGATATAGTTCTTCCTAATATTGCTGTGGCTTCTCTGGAGTAGTAAAGCGAGTCCAGCTTTGCTGCTAAGGCAACACCTGCAAGCCCAGGGCTGAGGTAAAGGCCAGGTGAGTCAGGGAGGTGTCCCCTGCACGGTGACACACGGGTGGTCTCTGGCCGTGCTCCCCAGGGGCTGGAGCAGGGGTGGGAGAAGGCAATCCAAGAGCAGGAAGGGTTTGAAGGAACAAAGCACTTAGTAGGTTTCCTGGCTAGTTTCTCAGATCGATGTATTTCTCGCTCTTCAGTTCCCGCAGAAAGAGAAAGGGAGAGAGAGAAAACACACGGTGAGGGATGAACACAAACCCAACCCTCTGCTGCAGCTGTGGTGGTGACACACACAGTGGGGTGGGGGACAGCTGGGGCACCCCAGAGTGGGGACTGTGAGCTGTGCAGAGCCAGGCAGGGGCTCTCTCCTGGCAAACAAAACCACAGTGGGCTCAGGGGCTGCATCTTGTGGCTGCCATGGACAGTGGTGGCCCAGCAGTGAAAAGCTGCTCCATCCCAGGTGAGGGCAAAGCAAACGTCCCAAAAGACTCGTCCCAAAGATCTCTGGCTCAGAAGACCCATTCCTGCAGCCTCTGCTCTGACTTCTGGCCAGAGATCTTTGCCAGATCTTTGCCATTTTAGTTCCTTCTCCCAAAGGCCCTGGGGGGAGCCTGGCTGCTGCTCCACAGAAGGAGGCAGAGCCAAGCAGGGCAGGCAGTGGGCAGAGCTTTGTCCCCTCCCACAACTGTCCCCTCCCCTCCATCCCACAGCCCCCCCAAGCGCTGCAGATGGAAGATGGAGCCCGTGCAGGGTGGGCAAAGCATTACCTGGGGGCAGCCCCGGCCCTGACGGCGCTGGCAGCCCCGGGGAGGGCGGTGCTCTGTCCTACCTGGTCAGCTGCGGCTCTCCTCTCGCCGTTGGCGCCCTGCAGGAGCCCCGCCTCTTCGGAAACTTTATCTGACTTAACTTCTACTACAATCTTGTCTTTACGGGCCTCTGGCTTTGTGCTAGGGGAGGGAGGTGACAATTTTTGAGACGCGTTGGCGATACCCGGGAGGGCACGTGGCCGGCCGAGCCCTGGGGCTCCATTTCGGGGAGACACTGCAGTGGGACCGGGGCTGAGAGCTGGGAACAAAGAGACTCCAGCTCACACAAAAGCTTTGGATTGCCCAGGGAGGGGGCCCTTGGCTGCTCTACCACTCTGCTGTCTCCTCCCTGCATGGCAGTGCCCTGTGGGAAGCTGGAAAAGCCGCGGTGCCCCCGAGGCCACACTCCCGCCTCACTCTGCAGCTGGAGCAGTGGGATGGGGTGGGATGGGATGGGAAGCATGAGTGATATCAAGCACCCCCACAGCCCCACGGGCCCCTGGGGGGACAGGTGGTAGTGCTTACATGTCCTGCTTGCCAGCACGGCCACATGGGATCTTGCCTTTCTTGTGCAGGAAGTAAATGACAGCGCCCAGCACAGCCACCACGAGGATGGCCACAATGATGGCCACGATGATCACCCCTTGGCTCTCTGCTGTTGACTTTTGATCTAAACACAACGGGGAGAGGAAGAAATTAATGCCTGTGACCCCCTCTAGCTTTCCTTCTGTGGTAGGAAAGGGCCCCTTCCAAAAAAGCTCCAGTGCTTCCCCGGCTGCCTGCAGGATGCAGATTTCAGTTCAGAAATGCTCTTTTGGGGCAGTTTCTGAAGGAATTCAGAAATTCTGCTCTGGGCTGCCATGCCCCATAGGAGAGTGGGTAACAGGAATGGCAGTAGGCCATCCCTCTGCTTCCTTGCCCAGCAGGTTTGGGCTGCAGGAAGCTGCACTCAGTGGCCTCGCTGAGGACAAGCAGGCAGCTTTCCTACTGCTGGGGACAGAGCCTCCACCTCCCTCCTGTCTTGGCAGGGAGAGAAGCAGCCAGAGAAGCAGCACAGAGCCAGCAGCCAGGCTAGAGGTGAGCATAACTCGTGTCCTGACAGACACCATCAGCAGACTGACCTTTCCTGATGGACTCCTCTGAAAGAGCAGGAAGGGAGGGAAAGACACCGAGCTCAGCCACCCCAGGGCAGCACGGCACAGGGGGCACTGACACTACTGGGGGGCTCCAGGGACAGAAAGCAGTGCCTTGACACTCACCCAGCAGCTGGATGTGCTTCTCACTGACACCCAGCCTGTTGAAGACCCGGCACATGGCTCCAGCCTGCAGCAGGTCGTGGCTCACCCGCACCGTCAGGTTGCTGGCGATGTGCTGGTTGTCCATGTACTCGTGAGCCTGGGCAGGGCAGGCAGGGCAGGATTCAGCACCTGGGCAGCCCCTGGGACCACCCCAGGCTGGCCCTTCCCAGGTCTCACCGTGCCATTGATGTTCCACTGGACGGTGGGCCGGGGGAAGGCGATGGCCTTGCAGGTCAGGTTGATCACCTCGTCCTGGCGCACGTACAGTGGGGAGCTGATGGCCACAATCCTGGGCTTCCCTGTGGGCAGGGGACATCAGCAAACACAGCTCCTGGGGGCATGGGTGCTGGGCAGGCAGGGGACAGCACCCAAAGATCGCAGGAGAATGGGTGCTGGGGCACTCTGCACCCACAGATCTCAGGGGAATGGGTGCTGGGCAGGCAGGGGTCACTCTGCACCCACAGTTCCCAGGGGAATGGATGCTGGGCAGGCAGGGGACATCAGCACCCAAAGATCTCAGGGGAATGGGTTCTGGGGCACTCTGCATCCACAGCTCCCAAGGGAATGGGTGCTGGGCAGGCAGGGGTCACTCTGCACCCACCCCAGGCCTTACCCTCCACAGCCAGGGACACTTTCTTGCTCTGCTCCAGCCCTGGCACGCTCGGGGCCATCACCCTGCAGCTGTAGGTGTTGGAGGTTTCGAAGGTGAGGTTGCTCAGGAAGAGCTGGTTCCCTTCCTTCAGCTTCCTGCCCTGTTGGGAAGGAATGGCCCCAGCAATAAGCCCTCTGTGCCCATGCCCCAAAGGGGTTCACACCTCCCATGCACAGCTGGCAAGCACAGGACCTCCCCTGGAGTACTGGCCAGGAGATGACAATATTGGGGTGGACAATGCAGATCCATGAACGAGGGAATCCTTCCCCTGGCTTCTCAGGAGACATAGAGCAAGATCCTGACTCTGCCTAATTTGCTGCACAGCCCAGGCTGAGCCTGAGCACGACAGAACTGTGATGCCTACTCACCTTCTCATCACTCCACTGGTACGTCAGGCCCACAGGGCTGTGGGCATCACAGCTCAGGGTCACACTCTGCCCTTCAAGAAGGGTTGAGGATGGCTCCATCTTCACATCGACCCCTTCAATGTCTAGGAGAGGGATGGAGACCAGGGCAGGGTGAGCAGGAGGGACCAAGCACCCACCATGAGGTCCTCAGGGCCCAGTCCCCTCTCTCTTACAGTTCACAACAAGATCCACGGCCTCCTCTATCTGTGACAAGTCATCCAGGTCCAGGGACTGGCACTTGTACGTGCCACTGTTGCTCTTGTCCACATCGTGCAGAGTCAGGACCCCGCTCTGGGGCTCTGCCAGCGATGACAAGTCCTGCCAGTCATCCAGCTGCAGACAGTGGGCACAAAGCAGAGCCCTTAGCCCCACATGGGCCCCCTCCCACCCAGCCACTGCACCCCCCTCCCCAGGACCCTCTGGGCACAAAGCAGAGCCCTTAGCCCCACACAGGCCCCCTCCCACACAGCCACTGCATCCCCTTCTGGGGCAGGGGACAAGGAGCAACCAGGGAAAGATGTTTGCCAAGGGAAAGATGTCCCAGTCCCCTCCAGCCTCACGTCTTTTTTATAGAAGCTGAAGACAGGCTGTGGGTTCCCATCAGACTCGCAGACCAGTGTCACATTGTCCCCTTCCTTCACCCCTGCTGAGGACGGCACCACCTGCAGCTTCAAGCGCTCGGCGGGGTCTGGAGGTAGAGACAGGGCAGAGTCAGTGCCCAGCCCCACTGCAGGGCACCAGCACTGCCCCACCCTGTTCCCACACTCACAGAAGATGTTGACCTTGACCCGCCGTGACTCCAGGGCCTGGCTCTGTCCCCTCAGCCAGTAGTGCACGGTGCAGTGGTAGATGGAGTGGCGGTCGTCGCGCGTGACGGGCGCGTACAGCGTGCTGCTCACCGTGTACAGCCCGCTGGACTCCCGTGTCAGTGTCGACTGGATGGTCACATCTGCAAGGGGACAAGGCCACGTGGGAGGGATCCTGTCGCCCTGATTTTTTCAGCCTTCTGATGTTTGCATTCTGACCTGGAGTTTTCTCGCCCATTGTAACATAAATAAAGAGGGATGTTTTGGAAATCATGCATTCCTTCCCGGGGGAAGGACAAATTGATGGACTTCTAGGTTGACCAGTGGGGTCGAACAGGTGTCAGTCTCATCCCCCAATCCCTGATCAAACTCTGAAGACTATATAAGTCAGAATCCCAAAATAAACTTCCTCCTTTTCTGCCCTGACGCTGAGTGTGTAAGTGTCCTTCTTTTCATGTATAAACTTCCTCCTTTTCTGCCCTGACGCTGAGTGTGTAAGTGTCCTTCTTTTCATGTCTGTGTGGCGACAGGCTCCCTTTGTGTCCCTTGGTTCCCCATCCCAAGCTGGTTGCCTGTCCCCGCCCAGCTCACCATCCTCCTGTGCGTGCAGCTGCTCCCCGTTCTTGTGCCATGTGATGTTGGGAGGGGGGAAGCTGTTTTTGCTCAGGCACTTGGCAATCTGTGGTGGCAGAGACAGATGTGAGCACAGATAAGGGTTATCATGGAGCCTTCCCCGTCCCCTGCGTGCAGCCTCTCCTCACCTCTGGGATTTCAGTGCTGTGCACAGAGATGCCTCCTGAGTTGGGCTCAATCTCAGGGGTCTTGGGGACCTCTGGAAAAAGAAGCCACCCCACAGGTATTAGGAGGGATGGGTTGGGATGGGATCCGCTGCCCAGCCCTGCTGCCCTCCCGCGTCACTCACTGTAGACGCTGAGCTCGGTGCTGTTCTCGCCCACGCCGTAGCTGCCAGCTCCCACCTGGCACACGAAGGTCCTGGCATCCTGCACTGTCACTGCACTGATGGACAGGGCCTTGTCCTCCCCCAGGGACAGCCTCTTCTTGTACTCTGTGTCATCCTCCAGGACCCCGCTGGACGTGACGTGGTACAGCCTCACCTGCCTGTTGCTGCGGTCCACCTGCAAGGTGAGGGGCCAGGCTGGGCTGGGGAGCCTGGCAGGATGCCCTGGGATGGTTTCCACTCCAGCCCAGCAGGCAGAGCTGCTCTGCCAGGCCAGCACTCACGTAGAACCAGTCGATGTAGGTGTAGGAAGCATTCTCAGGGATGTAGAAGTTGCACTCGATCCTGGCTGTGTCCCCGACCTCCACTTCCACCACAACTGGCATGGAGATCTCCAGCTTGCTGGCTGCAGCTGTGGGACAGGATTTGCTGTTAGGAGCAGGAAGAATGGGGAATAATGGGCTGTCCAGTGTGCCCATCTCCATCCCTCAAAAGCTGTGGGACAGAGCTGTGCATCGTGCTCCACAGTGTCCCAGCCCAGCAGGAGTGACAGCCAGAACCTCACTGCCATACTGCCTTCAGCATCCACAGAGAGCCCACGGGCTCAGGCCAGAGATCCTGTCCCCAAAGAGGGGACATGGCATGTCGTGCCCTCACCAGCTGTGTCCCCAGGACACCGTTGGGAGGCAGCACGTCCCCAACCACCACGGCCCTGGCACAGCCAGGACTCCCAGGTCCCTCCACAAGCTCTGATCCTGCCGCCCCAGCAGGAGCCCAACAGTCACAGCACCCATCCCTGCAGCATTCCCGAAGCTTCCCCTCGCTGCTGCTCTGCTCCCTGCCCAGCTCTGCCCACTCACAGCACCCCTGTGAGCAGAGCTTGCCCATCCCTGCACCCCACCTTCCTGCCAGCTGCAGCAGTAATGGAGCTGCTGGCCCTGCTCCAGAGAGGATGGGAAAGGTAATGGCTATTGATCCAGGACAGGGAAAGGAGCAGCTTCCCAAGGGATTGGGAGCAGAGCAGAGACAAGGGCGGCATCGCAGCAAGGCTGGGAGTGTCACTGCCACCATCCCTGCCACAGCAAAGCAGGGTCTGCACGCCCTGGGCTGGCACAGGGCCCTGCAGAGGGGACAACAACCTGTCCCCAAGCAACAAAGCCAGCCCAGGTATGGGAGCTGGGGACAAGAGGCTTGGAGGAAGCAGCTGTGTCAACATCTCCCTTGATAGCGCCCGCTCTGTAACAGCCACCACCAGGGCGACTTCAAAGGGCAGCGCCGTGCCCACAAAATGCTCTTTGTTTGGAGTGGGGATGTGGTGGCACAAAGCCAAAACGCAGCCAGGGGCCTTTCTGCCACAGCAAAGGCCCCGACACGCAGGACCAGCCACCTCAGAGCTCCCCAGCACGCAGGGTTTGGCCCTCACCCATCCCCTCAGCGTGTTACGGTTGGCACTAGGCAAAGAGGGATGAGCAAATCACGGCACAGCAAAGAAGGTGCTGGAAAAACAGGTGAAAGTCCCAGAGATAAGCACAAAGCAGGGACAGGAAACTGGCTGAGAATGCAAAAGAAAAGATAACTTTGCATGGGAGGCAGCTGCCCACCTGCACAGCCACGACTTGGCTGCCTGCTGCAGGAGGGCACCTGCACAACTGGGCAAGCCTGGAGCTGGGGTGTGTCCCTGCAGCCTCCCCGGAGCCCTGGCACTCTGGACTGCAGACAGCCAGGCCAGACTCTGCCTCTCCATCATTTTCAGACCTTCTGCAAGGGCCCAGGCAGAGCCAGCCCCCGGGAGAGCAGCTGGCCCTCCCCCTGACCCGCTCAGCATGAGAGCCCTCGACCAGGCAGCGGAGCAACCGAAACCATGAGCTCAGAGCTGGAGAATGGCTGGCATCCGGGGCTGGCATGAGGAACACAACCCTCCCAGCCATCCACTGCCCTTGAGGAGGCTGACATGGTCGCTGCAGCCCCCACCCTGCCTGGAAAAAGGGCTCACTGCTCCCCACGTCCTCCGGGACAGGCTGGCAGAGGGACACAAGGGAACACTCACAAGGTCCCCCACAACCCCGGGGACACAAGGCTCGCTTCTCCAGCTCCAAGACCTTTTGCTATGTGCGTGGGCAGGCTAAAGAGGCACTGGGCATAGCCAGCCTGGCACAGCAGGCTCCGGGGACTTGGCGATCCTCCCTTGTGCCCAGAGCAGCTGCAGGTTTGGTGATGGGACCTGGGGTGATCCATCAGCCACGCGTGGAACGGCCCAGCTGCAGCACCGAGCTCCATCCACCCCGAGTGCCTGGCACAGCTCCAGGAGGAGACCTCGAGCTCTGGAGAGGGCGTCTGCAGGGAGCGAGCAGGGAAGGAAGGAGAGCCCCCGTGCCTTTTCCATCTGGCTGGCGGACAGCCGGCCGGCAGCCAGAGCTCCGCAAGAACAAAGATTTGCTTTTAGAGCAGGGGAAGGGGGTGGGGAGCAGCACAGTCCCTCGCCAGCCTCCTGCAGAGCCGAGGTGTGCGGGGAGACGGCGAGAAGTGCGGCTGCGTTGGCGGCACCGAGCCCCCGGCGCTGAGCCCCCGGCCCGGAGCAAGAGGAGGGGCACCGCAGGGGTCTGGAGCCGCACGGGGGATGCCTGAGGTTTCTGTGGGTTTGAGTTCCCCTCTCAGGGAAACCAGCTGCGGCCAGATCCGCCTGCTCCCGGCACAGCCACACATGCTGCCTTCCTATTCTCGAGGAAAGCTGCCCAGATCCCCGAGCCGGGGTGCCCCTGCTCACACGGAACAGCATCACCCACACCCTGTCTTCTTCACAGAGAGAGGAAAAGGGTGCAGAGCCCAGCCCTGCAAGAAGTAGCACCACCAGCAGCACCCAACACCTCTGCCCAGCCACATCCACCCAGCCCACACCCTGCCGGGGACGGGGATGGAACCAGGGCTCTGCTGCAGCGGGGACCAGCACCTTGCACCCCAAAACAACCCCACCACCCTGTCAGGACCCCGTCCTGTGCTCCTGGAGCGGCAAAGCTCTCAACCCCACCCCGCAGTTGGGTGACAACAAGCAGACACCTCTCTAACAGCCAGACTGCGGTGCACAAAGGGATGGGGCGGCTGAGGCAGCCCCGGGGTGGGCTCAGCCCCCCGTTCCAGCAGCGCTGGCGGGCCTGGGAATGTCTTGGCCGTGGCCCCTCGTGCTTCTGGGAAACATCAAGCCTTTCACGTGGCTGGGCTTCCAAATACACCGACGCCGCCAACCATTGAGAGACTCCTGGCTCGGCACATGTGCTATGGGAAGGGGATCCCGGCACGGGACGGGGGTGGGAGCAGCCTGCTCTAGACTCCGGTCTGAGCCTGACTTTGGCTCCAACACCTCGGCCTGGGCAGGTTCCCAGCGCCGGGGCCACCTCCGCAGCTCAGCGGGGCAGGGAGCAGCCAGCGCACCGGGACCGCTCCCGGGCCCCCGGCGAGGGGAGGGCGGGATGCGGGGAGCGGGGCAGGGCAGGAAGCGCAGCCACCCCCCGAGGGTGAAAATGGACTGGAAAGTGGATAAAAAAAGAAAGCGCGAAAAAAGCCAAGAGAAACACAGCGCCCAGGGGAAAAACTCCTTAGAAGGAAAGGGGTGGATGCTTTCCTAACAACAACCAGTTCACCCCGGTGCGCGCTGAACGCACGTGGGTCACCCCTCAACCTGCCCTGCCCTGGAGGGCTGCAGAGGGGCCCCGAGAGCGGGACGGGACACCCAGAGCCGCCCCGGATCGCGGGGCCGTCCGGGCGGGGACACACTGTGGGAAGGGCCGATCCCACCTGGGCTGCCCCGACCCCGCGATCCGAGCATTCCCGGAGCCGCGCCAGGCACCGCCCGAGGGGCGCAGCGCTCCCCGGGGGACACCGG